>JAPPVO010003448.1:0-31966 GCA_030407325.1 Camellia japonica | reverse complement strand
CCCGAAGTACTTGTAAAACAGTCCTCAAGTGATGTTCATGTTCAAGTCTATCTTTAGAGTATATCAAAATATCATCAATGAAGACTACAACAAACTCATCGAGGTAGGTTTTAAAAATTCTATTCATTAAGTCCATAAATGCTGCCGGAGCGTTAGTCACTCCAAATGGCATAACAAGAAACTCAAAATGACCATACCTCGTCCTGAATGTTGTTTCTCAACATCCTCTGCCTTGACTTTCAACTGATGATACCCGGACCTTAAATCAATCTTGGAAAACACCTGTGATCCCTGTAACTGGTCAATTAAATCATCGATTCGGGGTAAGGGATATTTTTTCTTTATCGTTACCTTGTTCAATTCCCGATAATCGATGCACAGGCGCAAAGTACCATCCTTCTTTTTCACAATAGCACGGCGCGCCCCAAGGCGAAGTGCTAGGCCGGATAAACCCTTTACTAAGAAGGTCCTGCAACTGTTCCTTTAACTCTTTCATTTCGGCGGTAGCCATCCTGTAGGGAGTTTTAGAAATAGGCTGGGTGCCTGGCACAGTCTCAATAGTAAACTCTATCTCCCTGTCTACCAATTTCCCTGGTAATTCATTTGGAAACACATCTGGGAATTCTCTAACAATGGGAATATCATTTAATTCAACATTCACGGATTGTTCAGTCAATACATAACACAAATAACCCTGGCACCCCTTCCTGATCAATTTACATGCTTTCATTGCAGATATCAAAGATGGTGGAGGCACTACCCCATTTCCCACAAACACGATCTCTTTCTGTTCTGGTGGTTTAAACACAACCCTCTTTGTCACACAATCTATGGTGGCACAATATTTGGTCAACCAATCCATGCCCAAAATTACATCGAAGTGTGTAAAGTTTAAGGGCAACAAGTCTACATATAGGGTAGCATCCTCAATATGCATTTCACAAAACCGATATATATAATCACATAACACGGATTCCCCCGATGGAGCAGACACACATAACAAATATGGTAACAATTCTAGGGGTCTTTTCAGTCTAGATGCAAATGCATATGTCACAAATGAGTGCGTCGATCCAGAATCAATTAATACAAAAGCATCCTGATTACATATTGAGATAGTACCTGAGACAACGGCATTGGCATTCCGTGTATCACCCGGAACAAGCGCAAAAACTCTCCCTGTCTCACGGTATCTCCGGTGGGGGTAGGCCCCGGAACATTTCTTGGTTTTGGGACTGATGCTGTTGAGCTAGCAGCAAATTTTCCACGGTTCTGTTTGCAATCTCTGGCCATATGCCCTTGCTTACACAAGTAAAAACATGCCCTGTCACACGGTAGCAAACCCCACGATGCCTATTACCACAAGTGGTACACAACGGGGTTGTGTCTCGGGAAGAATTTGAAGTATTCGAGGAGCCCGTATTTGCTTCTTTGAAAACTTCTTCTTTGAGAAGAAGCCCTGCCTTTTGCTTCCATTCCATTCGTTGCTGGCTTAGCTTGTCTAGCTATATTAGCCTCTGATATGATGGCTCTATCAAGCACCCCAATGTAGGTTTCCAACTTAGAACATTCACCCTCTCTAGGATGTCATCTCGGAGCCCACCTTCAAAATGTCGTGCCTTCTTATAATCTGTGTCAATCACATGTGGCGCAAACCTAGGCCAATTCGGTGAATTTGGCCTCATACTCAGCTACGGTCAGGCTGCCTTGTTTCAGCTCCATAAATTCCGCCACTTTTCTATCCCGAACACACTGCGGAAAGTACTTGTCATAAAAGATTTCTAAAAACTTTGCCCAATCAGCATCTTTGTAACTCTCCGCATCAACATCCACCATCTTCTCGCTTCATCCTCTAGCATAAAGGTGGCTAGAAGCACTTTCTGTGCCTCTGAACATGGGAATACTTCAAACAGTTTTTCGATGCCGAGGACCCAGCTTCAGCTTTCAGAGGATCTAACCCACCATGGAACTGGGGTGGTTTCATTTTCTTGAACTCCTTGGTGAGGGCTATGATTCGGTCATCGTTCTGATTATCTGGCACAGGAGGTGCCGGTGGTGGAGGTGGTGGATGTGGTTGCTGCCACTGTTGTTGCCACTCCTGTTGCTGTCTCAAGGCTTCGGCCATTTCCTGTAGCAACCTTTCCATCCTATCTATTCTGGCTGTAGAGGATTCCTCCAACTCATCGCCTCTCGTTCTCACCGTCTGATTAGACTTGTATTATATTTCATACAGGATATACACAAGTATGCACGCAACAAGAAATATACGTATCCAGATAATTTGCAATGCAAGTAGGTCACATCTTATAGCACACAATTCACAAATCAAAATAATTAAGCATGTTCATGATGTCTTCAAAGTTCATATCAAAGCATTTAAGCGTATCGTCAATGCTTCCAAACTCATATCTATCACATGAATGCATCCTAGATCTTATCTAGACGCCTATTGCTCTCTTTGGACAAGTGTGTGAGTTATTAACTCGTGCTCTGATACCACTCTGTCATGACCCGAACCCGCCCCCTAAGGGTTAAGGCCACAACCGGCCAGTAATCCTGGGATTACCTACGGCCTCCATACTAATCAAACATAACTCATCAGAGAAAAAGGGGCCAAACGGAAGAACAAACTTAAAACTTTGTCCATAGAGCTGTGCTTATATGCACACCAAAACAAACAAAACAAAGCAAACCAAACTCATATACGTTAATAACCCACATCTTAAGGGTAGTAGCATAACTTCATTACAGACAGGATCATCTAGCCTGAGTCAACCCATAGCAAACTATATACAATATACACCAGATCCTTGCCAACAAGACAGAATATAGACATGTAACAAAAGGGCAAGGTTCGGTCTCGTGCGTGAGACACAAGGCTGACTCTCCCAAAACTCCTGCTGTCCCTGGCTGACTTCACTGGGGCTGGGGTTGGTCCTCACTTGGCTCACCTACAATTACATGAATGAGCGTGAGCGAATGCCCAGTGAATAATATCAAGTAAACAAGTACATAAACAATTATTAGAACAGTTTAACAATCGGCCTTCGGCCCAATCATTTATGGCAATCGGCCTTCGGCCCAGTCATTCATGTCAATCGGCCCTTGGCCCAATCATTCATTTCCATCGGCCTTTGGCCCAGTTATTCATTTCCATCGGCCTTTGGCCCAATTATTCATTTCCATCGGCCTTTGGCCCAGTTATTCATTTCCATCGGCCTTTGGCCCAGTTATTCATTTCCATCGGCCTTTGGCCCAATTGTTCATTTCAATCGTTCATGTCCATCGGCCTTTGGCCCAATCATTTATATCAATCAGCCTTTGGCCCAATTATTCATTTCAATCGTATCAAACCATTCATATCAATCGTTGTCTCCCAATCAAAATAATGGACTTACAAAACTTACATACAAGTAAACAATTGGACAACGGTATACTTCAAATATCTTATTAAGATATTACTCACAGTGATCGGTTGATTGGTTCGCCCTAGAACTCGACCCTACACATGCCATGAACATAAGAGGGTCATTAACAATTCAATCCGTTCAAAATTCACATTTTCCTCTTTAGGCTTTATTATTATCTCATTAACTCATTTACAATGCTTAACATATGCCTAAGAGTGCTCACAAGTGAAAGAGAACGGAAAACAGAACACAAATGCAAGAACAGAATTTCTGAAATAGGGTCCCCGCTCGAGCGTAGACTTCCCCGCTCGAGCGGACCCTTAGGTCTGCAAAAGTACTGGTTGCCTCCAATCCCCGCTCGAGCGTGCATTACCACTCGAGCGGACTTCATGTCACATAGCTCCCGCTCGAGCGCCAATTACCCGCTCGAGCGGGCATCATGTCTGCCAGAAAATATGCTGGGAGCTCGATTTCTCTGCTCGAGCGGCAGTCTCCCCGCTCGAGCGGACCTCAAAATTCTGGAAAACCCAGAATGTGTTCTTGAGCTCAACTTCGGCATTTCAACCACATTACTTGCATGCAATGGCTCAAATTACACATATACACATACTAACATGATACCAATACCAATTTACAACATTAGAAAGCTCAATTTCTCAAAATAGATACATGCATGGCTCAAATTGCACCAAACCCATTACTAACACAACCATTTCATGCATTTAACTCTTGTACCCTTATAATCTGCACATGCATGTGGTACATTATTCTCATTCTCAACTTATGTGATGAAGAGATGGTCAAGAACATGATCTTTAACTAAAAACTCACATAGATCATGCATTTGGTGCTCAAATATGAAAATCCAAGGCAATCACATACATGCATGCAAACATTGACCTTCAATCCAACACCTACAATTTAAATTCCCTTCAATTCTCACTCTTGACCATAAATCAACTTTGAGTGCACAAGATTGCCCATTAAACTCAAGAATTACTTACCAAGGAGCTTGGTTCTCACAATCTATGATCAAATCTTGAATAATCTTCAAGGCTCCCAAGCTTTAAGCTAAAATTTGCACAACTCCTCCCCCTTTCTCTCACTAGGGCCGGGTCTCCCTCTCTCTCAATGGTATATCTCAGATTTTTGAGTTCAATAGAGTAAAAGGGAAGTGAGTGTTAATGCACAACAAGCCCCACTAAATCAATATAATAATAATAAAGTAATTTGGCTCTAATTTATCAATTTAATCAGTTTAAATTGACCAGAATCAATTTTCAATTAAATTTCACCGTAGGCTTTAAAAATTATGCCAATTACAATGGCGTAATCAATTTTGGGTTCTGTGGCCGATAAGGTCCTCAATTTAATTCCCGAAGGGGACTATTCAGACAGATATTCCTACGGCGAACAGATATGAATTCAAAATCACATATTATCACATAATGGCACACAAAATCATGCTAAACACATAACCATAAACAAATTAAGGACCAGTTTAGCACAATACAGAACAGGGGTATCACAAGCGGGGTCCTTCATTTGTAAAACTTCTGGAAATGTGTATTCTACGCTCGAGCTTCGCTTCTTATGCTCGAGCGAACTTTTGTGTCTGACGCTTGAGCATCGCTTTCCACACTCCAGCAGACTGTGTATATAACAGTCCGTAAAGATGACATTTTGAATCACTTTTTCTTCTCTCTCTCTCTAAAACTTCCCAAGAACATAGATCTACACATTCTCTCTCTAAAACTCACCTTCTCTCTAAGATTTCATCTAGATTCGTTGGAATTTCCACTTTAATGCCTTTGAGAAAAAGATAGAGTGCATCAAGATCTTTCTTTTGATCCGATTAAAAGTGGGTTTCGTCGTTCTTGGAGTCTCACTCTTGCTTGGCTCATCTTCTTCCCTTGAGGTAGGGATTTTTCTACACTCTCATATGGTTTTTAGCTTAGTTATTTGTTATAGTGTAACAATGGTGGGACTTGGGAATAGTTTGATCAAACCTAGTATTTGGGAGTGAAATGAAAAAGAGGGGTTTTTGGTAAATATGAAATAAATGAGTTTGAAGGCTGAAAACATGTTCATGGTGTGTCAAAATGGTGGATTTTGGTACTTCGGTTGGTATTTAGGAAAAATGGGGTTTTTGCCCTAATTGAACCAATTTGCTATTTTGTATAAATAATTGAAAATGTGAAATTGGATGATCATTAATAAATAGTGGAATGGAACATGTATTATTTCACACCTTTGGAAGTTTTGAATAAACTATCTGTTTGAGAATAGGTGCCAAAATTATTCATGGGTGCCTAGCCCGCGGATGAAATATCCGTAAAATGGCAATTGTAGTGCTTGTATATTCTACGTTTACATGGGTCCCATTTGATGGATGCCTGCGGACGAAATATCTGTGAAATGGAAGTTTGAAGTGATTATGTGTATGTGTTGTATGATTTGAAAACCATTGAGTTGTAACCTCAGTTTGGTTGCTGAGAAATAATGAATTTAACTCATGAATTGAGAGAGATAAGTAAACGGCATACGAATTGAAAGAAAATGGATTAAGACTTAATTTGATATCTTATGAATATATATACGTTCGTGAAAGTTTTACCCCAAGCATTGTACATGCACTTTATACTTATATCTTTGTTAAACCTCATATATTGTGTTAGATGATTCCTACTGTGGCTCACCCTTTTTGGGAAAAATATTTTCAGGAAATGATAGGATGCCTCCACCAAGGCAATAGCGTGGGAGAGGTTTTCGGGAGCAAGAGCTTCTCATTTTGATTGTATATTTTTGTAAAGCCAAGGGCTTAAGGTGTAATGAGTGAAGCTCACTTTTGTTGTAACCAAGTCAAGGCTTGGGAAGATGTAAGCCAATAGGGCATTTATTTATGTTGAACTCTTTTGTGTCCTTAACTTCATGAAATGAAAGGGCTATTTACTCTGATTTATGCAATTATTGATATATGTTTTGGGTTGTATCTATTATGTATTTTGGGGGTGTTACAACTTGGTATCAGAGCATACCGGGTTTGAAAACTTTGGGTACGTGGGAAGTGGTTAGTACCACAATGGGTTTGTCTCGCTTGCTCGAGCCTTAAGTGTGGACGATATGTGCTTATATGACAACATGCTTATGTGATTATTTGAGTATGGGATTGAATTTCTAGGATGTTGATTGGGTCTACGGGTTTCTAGGAGTCCTGTTAGAAAGGCACCTGATCACTGTTATTTCTAATTGGAACTCTAGCAACGCCACAGGACGGTCATTATCCGGAAATGAAATTCGTATGTGTTTATATGGTTATGTGCTTATATGGAGTGAATTACTATTGTCCAACGTATTAGGACACGAGTGAGTTAGCTTTGGCACATTTGTAAATGTGCTAATTTCTTGTGTTACCTTTATTAGGGTGTCAGGACGTGGTCACAGTGACAAGCGTGGTAGGCCTAGAAGGCATGAGGTGCCCATACCGGATGAAATTTTGGCACAGGAAGAGGGGGTTGGTTAGGCCAATGTGGCCAAGCCAGTAGGTTAGCATGCCATGGGCGCCTTAGCCCGTGAAATGGCTGGAGCTTTGCGATAGTCCATAGACATTCTCAGGGATAAGAATCAGATCCAAGCCCAAGTAGCTGAAGTAGGGCCATCTTTTCTGAAGAGAGAGTTCTTCCGGTCGAATCCAGATGAGCTTGTGGGTGACCTAAAAGAGCCACTGAAAGCGAATGAGTGGTTGGAGTAGATGGTGAAGACATTTGATATGCTTGGCATCAAAGATGGAGGTTCAAGAGTGACTTTGGCGTCTTTCCAGTTGAAGGGAGATGTGGGTCAGTGGTGAAAATATGTGTAGGGACACATTGAAGGAACTTAGGAGGCCTTCGTCAACGCTTTCCAGGAGAAGTTTTTGCCTCTCACAGTTAGGGAGAAGTTGAGGGATCAGTTTTCTCACCTTAAGCAGTTGAACACGCCTGTGGCTGAGTTTGAGGCCACCTTTACTAGCCTCTCTAGGTTTGCACCTGAGTTGGTGGCGACTGAGGAGCGTCGTTGTTTGGAGTTCGAGAAGTGGTTGAGGATCGGACTCATGTTTTGAGTGGTCGGGTCCATGATTAAAGATTATGGGCGCCTTGTAGAGGCAGCGGCCCATTTTGAGACCATCATGAAGGATGAGGAGGAGAGAATGAGGTGCTCCAGAAGGAGTCAGGGAAACGGTAAGAGGCAGAGGGGTTCTAACTCTCAGTAGTCCTAGGGAGTGTAATCAAGGTCTACCTTTCCGATACCAAGTTCGGGTTCTGGGAGAGGTGGTCAAAAAGATGTGACTTGTTTCAATTGTGGCAAGTTGGGTCACAAGTCTCCAGCTTGCTTGCAGACAGGAGGAGAGCAGCAAGCAGCTTCGTATTCAGCTCCCACTTCCACTCGGCTATAGGTAAGGGTTGCAACAAACCCGCTGGCCTCTGGTGCTCGGCCTTCACTTGCTGACAAGTAAGGCATCTCGACACAAATAATGCTACATCCCTCTTCATCCCCTTCCACCAAAACTGGCGGCTCAGATCATGGTACATCTTCGTACCTCTCAGATGCACCACAAGGAGTGAGTGATGAAACTCACGAAGTACCTCCTCCCGGCAAGACTTTGGCACAAAAATTCGGACAACATATCTAATACTCGAATCATAATGCACATTCAGACCCCTCTCCACCATACCATTAGCAATCTTCTCTCGGATGGTCTCAACCTCCAGATCACCCCTCTATGCCTCAATAACTCGGCTCACTAGTGTAGGTTGTGCAGCTGCAATAAACAAGGTAGCCAACTCAGCAGACCAGCCAAGATGCAAGTCAAACTCGCTGATAGCACCCAACATCTCCCATTCTCGGACTGCAATACAAGCTGCCCTGCTAGAGGATTTCCAACGCAAAGTAGCGGCCACAACATTGGCCTTCCCGGGATGATAATGTAACTCGAAGTCATAGTCCTCCATGAACGCCATCCACCTTCTCTGTCCCAGATTTAAATCCTTTTAAGAAAACAAGTACTTCAGACTCTTATGATCCAAGAACACCTCGAATCTCTCGCCATATAAATAACGTCTCTAGATCTTCAAGGCAAAGATCACTGCTGCTAACTCTAGATCATGAGTAGGGAAGTTCCTCTCATAAATTTTTAACTGCCGTGAACCATAAGCAACTATCTTCCCTCCTGCATCAAGACACAGCCCAAACCTTCCCGAGATACGTCACAATATACAACATAACCCAAACCCCTCTCCGGGATAATCAAAACTGGAGCAGTAATGAGTCTAATTTTTAACTCCTGAAATGACTTCTCACAAGTCTCACTCCACACAAATTTGATTCCCTTCCTCGTCAGTTTGGTCAATGAAGCGGCCAGACTAGAAAAGTCTTTCACAAAACGGCGATAATACCCGGCCAACTCCAAGAAACTTTGGATTTCAAAGGCATTCTTGGGTTGCCCCCAATCTTGCACTACCTCTATCTTGGAGAAATCCACTGTCACCCCTTCCTCAGATACCACGTGGCCTAAGAACTTCACCTCTTTCAGCCAAAATTCACACTTCCCGAACTTAGCATATAACTGATGGACTCTAAGCAACTCCAACACGACCCGCAAGTGTTCCTCGTACTCCTCCTCAGAGGGTAAATAAATCAGAATGTCGTCAACAAAGACAACCACAAAACGATCAAGATACTCACAAAAAACTCGATTCATCAGGTCCATAAATAAGGCCAGTGCATTAGTCAACCCAAAAGGCATGACTAGGAACTCATAGTGGCCATACCGCGTACGGAATGCCGTCTTCAAGATGTCCTCCTCCCTCACCCTCAACTGGTAATAACCCGATCTCAAGTCTATCTTTGAAAAGCAAGAAGATCCCTTCAACTGATCAAACAGATTGTCTATACGAGGCAATGGGTACTTGTTCTTAACAGTCACCTAGTCCAGTTTTCGATAAACAATACAAAGCCGTAATGTACCATCCTTCTTTTTGGCAAAAAGGGCTGGAGCTCCCCAAGGCGAAGTACTAGGGCGGATAAAACCCTTGTCTAGTAATTCCTGGAGCTGAATCTTCAACTCACTCAACTCAGCAGGTGCAAACCTATACGGAGCCATGGAAATCGGTGCCGTGCCCGGCACTAAGTCAATAGAGAACTCAATCTCTCGATGAGGTGGTAAACTAGAAAAATCCTCAGGAAAGACATCCGGGTACTCACAGACTACCCTCGGAGATCGACATTTTCTGCCATACAAAGCCTCGAAAGGCGTCATCCCAATACTTGAGTGGAAGCTGTTATTGTAGGCAAATTCAGCTAAAGATAGATGACTTTCCCAATTTCCCTGGAAATCAAGAACACACATCCGTAGTAAATCTTCCAGAGTCTGGATGGTTCTTTCTGACTGGCCATCTATCTAAGGATGGTAAGCACTACTCAGTCTCAGTTCAGTACCCAATGCTGTCTGTAAGCTTTGCCAAAATCTCGATGTAAACTTCGAGTCCCTTTCAGAAACAATAGACATAGGCACTCCATGCAATCTAATAATCTCATCAATATAGAGTATAGCCAATTTGTCCGCATTATAAATTGTTTTGACAGGTAAGAAGTGAGCAGATTTAGTCAATCTATCAACAATAACCCAAATTGAATCCATACCTTTACTGGAGCGAGGTAAACCAATAATGAAATCCATAGTGATATGTTCCTATTTCCACTCCGGTATCGATAAGGGTTGCAGCAAGCCTGCGGGTCGTTGATGTTCGGCTTTAACTTGTTGGCAATGAAGACATTTCGACACAAAGTCAGCAATCTCTTTCTTCATTCCCGACCACCAGAAATTCAGTTTCAAGTCTTGGTACATTTTCGTATTTCCTGGATGGATAGACAGTTTTGAATTGTGGCCTTCTTGCAGAATTCTTCTTTTCAGCTCAGAATCACTCGGTACACATAATCTTCCCTAGAATTTCAACACATTGTTCTCAAATTTGAAACCCGGCCTCGGTTTAGATTCTCGTTCATCGATGATCTTCTTCAAGAAGTCATCCTGTTGTTGTTTCTCTTTAATCTCTTCAATAAGTGCCGGTTAAGCAGAAATAGCAGCTACTGTTCCACCTTATTCACGCAAAACGATTTTAACTTCAAGTTTTTCAAGGTCACATAGCAATTCTTTCTGCCCGGTGAGTAAACAGGCTAAATTTCCAATCGATTTCCGACTTAGTGCATCGGCAACGGTGTTAGCTTTTCCTGGATGGTACAAAATTTGCAAGTCATAGTCTTTTATCAGTTCTAACCATCTCCGTTATCTCATGTTCAGTTCTTTCTGTGTGAAGAAGTACTTCAAACTCTTGTGGTCTGTATACACCTCACATGTTGCCCCATAAAGGGAGTGACGCCAAATTTTCAGTGCAAACACTACTGCAGCAAGTTCCAAGTCATGGGTCGGGTAGTTCTTTTCATGCGGTCTCAGTTGTCGGGAAGCATACACAATAACTTTACCATTCTGCATTAAAACACATCCCAAACCCTTATAAGAAACATCACTAAATATAGTATAACCATCCGTACCTGAGGGTAGGGTAAGAATCGGTGCAGTCACAAGTCGAGTCTTTAACTCTTGAAAAGTTGATTCTCTCTGATCGGTCCAGTCAAATGATATCCCCTTTTGAGTCAATTGAGTCAGTGGTAGGGCGATTTTGGAGAAGTCTTTGACAAACCTTCTGTAATACCCAGCTAAACCCAGAAAACTTCGGACTTCGGTAATATTTGTCGGTCTAGGCCAATTCACTACTGCTTCAATTTTCTGCGGATCAACTGAAATGCCATCTTTACTAATCACATGTCCCAAAAACATCACGTTATCAAGCCAAAATTCACATTTAGTCAGTTTAGCATACAGTTTCTGTTCTCTTAGGGTCTGCAAAGCAATTCTCAAATGATGTTCATGTTCTTCTCTACCTTTGGAATAAATCAGAATGTCATCTATGAACACAACTATAAATTCATCTAGGAATGGTTTGAAAATTATGTTCATAAGATCCATAAATGCAGCAGGTGCATTGGTAACTCCAAAAGGCATAACTAAGAATTCATAATGTCTGTACCTCGTTCAAAAGGCAGTCTTTTCAATGTCCCCTATCTTGACTTTCAACTGGTGGTATCCAGATCTAAGGTCAATTTTGGAGAACACTTGGGCACCCTGTAACTGGTCAAATAAGTCATCAATACGAGGCAATGGATATTTATTCTTCACTGTTACCTTGTTCAGTTCACGATAGTCAATGTAGAGTCTCAATGAGCCGTCTTTCTTTTTCACAAATAAGACCGGCGCGCCCACAGTGAAGTACTGGGCCTGATGAACTTCTTATCTAACAGTTCTTGCAGCTGAACTTTCAACTCTTTCAATTCAATCGATGCCATTCTGTAAGGAGCTTTAGATACTGGCTGTGTACCCGGAATCACATCAATGGTGAATTCAATCTCCCTATCAATCAAATCCCCTGGCAAATCATCTGGAAAGACATCTGGGAACTCTCTGACTATAGGAATACTGTTCACATCGGTTTTAGCATTAGTAGGTACAGTCAATACAGAATATAGATACCCCTTACACCCCTTTTCTAATCAGTTTAAAAGCTTTCATGGATGAAATCAGATACGGGGGAGGTACTACACCAACTCCGTTAAACACAAATTCAGGCAGTCCAGGTGGACGGAAAACAACTTGTTTTGTTACACAATCTATAGTAGCATGATATTTCGTTAACCAGTCCATTCCCAATATCACATCAAAGTGATCAATATTCAAGGGCAGTAAATCAATATACAAATGAACATCCCCAACAATAATTTCACATGCAGGATACATATAAGCACAAGTCATGGATCCTCTAACAGGTGAAGATACAGCTAACAGATAATTCATAGGTTCTAGTGGTCTATTCAATTTCCGTGAAAAAACATGCGATATATATGAATGTGTAGACCCCAAATCAATCAGAACATATGCATTTTGAGTACAGATTGGGAGTATACCTGACACAACGGTCTCGGTATTCTGTACATCTCCCGGTACGAGTGCGAACACTCGGCCTTGCCTCATAGGCTCTTTTCCAGTAGCTTTGGGGTTGGGTTTTGGTGGAGCAGTTGATGCTGCTGCGCTAGGTGCAGCTTTACTATTGCCTTGTGAAGTGGAAGGGCAATCTTTGACCATGTGGCCCACCTTGCCACACCTATAACAAGCACTTGAAATTTTATAACAAACCCCTTTATGATTCTTACCACATTCGGGGCAGGGCGGTATGGAACGGCTGCCCTGACTAGAACTGTTTGTTGACCCTGTGTTTTGCTTCTTGTTCAACGAACTGTTCTGGCCTTTCTTAAATTTAAAGCCCCGTCTCTTACCGCGCCATTCAGTTCCTGGTGTTTCAGTCAGTTTCAGTGCCTCGATATTCGACTCAGCCATTATTGCTCGGTCAAGGACATCTACATATTTCAGTAGTTTCAGAACATTGATTCTGTCAAGGATTTCAACATTAAGGCCGCCTTCAAACTTCCTGGCCTTTTTGTAATCGGTATCCACCATGTGTGGTGCATATCTGGCGAGTTCAGTGAATTTAGATTCATACTCTACTACCGACATGGTGCCTTGTTTCAGTTGTTGAAACTCAGTCACTTCTCGGTCCCTGACACACTGTGGAAAGTATTTCTCAAATAAGGCTCCCTTAAACTGAACCCAATTCATGGCAGTATTGGTGTCGCGGACCAGCATCCACCATCTTCTGGCCTCTTCTTCTAAGGTGAAGGTAGCCAGTAGTACTTTGTGTGCTTCAGAACACGGAAAGACTTCAAACAATTTCTCAGTCTCTAGGACCCATGCTTCGGCCTTTAGCGGTTCAAGGCCTCCTTGGAATGACGATGGTTTCATTTTACTGAACTTCTGTGTTAGAGCAATTATGTCATCATTCACGTTCAGTTCCGGCTGTACCGGAGGAGGTTAGGGCTGTTGGTTCTGTTGTTGCCTTAAGGCCTCAGTTAGCAGTTCAACTGTTCTTTCTAATCTCGTCATTCTGGCGTCAGATGATTCAGTTCCATCAGTAGTTCTTGCATTCTCCATTTCACTATAGGCAATTATGGCAATAATAAACATAGGCAGTGGCATACTTTAAACATATTAACACATTAGCACATATATTCATGTCATGGCCACACACACTTTTTCAATGCTCATGCAATGCCCTATTCACTTTTCTAGGACATCCTATAGCTCATTTGGACACGTGTGTGCGGTATAACTCGTGGTTTATAATCGCTCTGATACCACTCTATCACGACCCAAACCCGTCCCTATGGGTTTAGCACCGTAACCGGCCAGTAATCCGTGATTACCGAAGGCCTGCTTAACAGTAATAACAGTAATATAGAGTACAGGGGCTGGCGGAAGCCAAAATAGTAAATGAAAGATGTCCAATGAGCTGTGACAGTCTATATGCAAAAAGACTTTTCATAATATATTCACATTCGAAACAAAAACAATATGTACATACATCATACACAGACAATCAGGTTAGGGACCGAATCCCTACCATAATAGTACAGTGCCAGTCTTAACAGTTATTACAGAACAGAGGCAAAAGGGGGAAATCTAAAACACCCCAAAACAGCCTTGGCTTGAACAGGTCTGGAACCTCGAGGTGAGGCACAAAGGTTGGCTTGACAAAATGGGAGCTTAGCCTGACGCTCCTAGCAACGGTCTGGTGCCTGTACACCTACATATATATATATGAGCAGTGAGCTAAAGCCCAGTGAATAACATATGCGTAAAGAAGTTAAGAATGAATGTCCTTTCAGTATTTAAAACAGTCATTTGAACAGTATATCAGTTATTCGATTATAGCAGTCATAAGTGATACATCCAATAGCAAACAGTACAGTAGGTCTTAACAGACCGAACAGTCAGTTGATGGCCATCATATCAGTAAACAGTAGTGGTTCCAAACATGGGAACCGACAGAGATCTCTATGACAGTAGCAGTACAGTACAGTAACAGTAAATTGCTATGGACGCCACGAATACAGTTCGCAAATAGGACAAGCATTCATTCAGTAAACAGTGTTATTTCATAAAGCAGTTCAGTCATTCGTTCAGGAAGTAATCTCAATTGAACGCATCTTTACAACATTGTTACTCACAGAGTTCTGCGCTACAGATAGGCTAGTGAGCGTCCTTGGATGCCAACCCTACAGTTTCAGAATGAACACACACTAAGTTATACACTTGGGTTTAATAACTTAACCCCTAACTTGACTCGGTGTGGTTCTACATCAATATCCTCCTTAAGATGCCTTAAACATGCCCTAGGAATGCCTAGGATAGAAAGAGGATGCAAAGATGCACTTTTAAACACTTTTCAGAATTTTCAGAAAACAGGGGTCTCGCTCGAGCGTGGCTTTCTACGCTCGAGTGGACATGCAGACAAAGAATCCCCGCTCGAGCGTGACTTCCTCGCTCGAGCGGACTGCAAAAGTACTGGATGCATGAAATTCACGCTCGACGGGCGCTCGACCCTTGCTCGAGCGTGAGACACAAGTCCTCGCTCGAGCGTGCATTCCCTCGCTCGAGCGGACTGTAAACATATGCAAAGTACTGGATACACGCATTTCACGCTCGAGCGTTCATTTCTCTGCTCGAGCGGACTGCATGAATCCAGAGTGTACGCTCGAGCGTGAAGTCCTACGCTCGAGCGTGGGTCCAAATTCTGGAATTTCCAGATTGAACCTCCAAGCTCAAATTCAACATTTAAAGCATCAATTTCGATCCTCTTGGGCTAATTTTCTGGAAAACTCTTGTAAACTCATAGTATAACATGTTTTGAAGATCAATTTGAGGAATCAAAGCCCAAAGGTAGTTCAATTAAACACCATTTTCAAATAAACTTCAAGAACATACTTTAAAGGTGACATGCATGTGTTCAGCCAAATTCAAAGCTTCAAATACATGATCAAAATAGTCAATTCTTTCAAGAACATGATGAATTCATGGCCCAAAGCAAAAATATGAATATGCATGTAACAATTTCCATGAAAATAATCTCAAAATGCTAGAACATGTTCACGCATGCATGATTTAAGCCTTAATTCAACACTTTTAAACCAATTCTTGGCTCTAGACTTCAACATTCTTCTAAACCATGCAAGAACCAACTCAATTCATAAACAAGAAGGTAAAAACTCTACCTTGAGTCTTCAAGTTCAAGAAGGGAAGCTCAATTATGCAATCTACCCTTCAATTCTTCTAGTTTTTCCAAGAAATTCTTGATGAATTCTATTTTCTCCTAACTCTCTCTCTCTCTCTAGTTGGTTTTGCTCTAGATGAAATGAACAAAAAGATGCAACACATGTAAATCAAGACTATACAATTGGTAGCAAGGTCCACTTAATGGCAATTTGGTAAATAAGCCAACTAAAGCTAATTTAACTTGTTTAATCCAATTTAATCATACCAAATCAAATTTCAACTAAATTTAACATAAAATCACATTAATTCTAATTAACATGAAACACTAATCAATTCCGGATTCGGCCGCCGATAAGGCCTTCAATTTACAGTTCGAAACTTAAAACATGAACAGATAAATCAATGACAAACAGATAGAAATGCATCTAACATAACACATTCATGCAATCAGTTTGGGATTTCATCCTAATCAGTTACTTATCATGTTCAGTCACAGTTTATCAATAAACAGTAGTGAGTGTTGTCACACAAAAACTGCTCCCTCCCCTGACTCTGGCTCTGTAGTTGGATTGAAAACGGAGCAGACCGCTGTCCTCCCCCTTTCTGTGGGCAAGAAAAGGACTTGTGACCCAACTGGCCACACTTGAAACAAGAAAATCCTCCCTGGCCACCTCTTCCTGCCCCTGAACTCAACACTGGAAAAGTGGACCTAGCATGTGCCTCATGAGACTACTGTGGTGTAAAACTCCTATGTCTCATACTGTCTTGGGTCTTACCCTACATCTCTTGGCCTCTCTGCTTGAAACCCCTCATCTCCCTCTCTCCAGCTCCTAATCGGGTTTCCATAAGTGCCGCTGCCTCAACAAGACAGTTGTAATTCCTCATCATAGACCCGTCCACACAGTAGGCAAGCTCATCTCTTAGTCGAGTCTTAAACTCGATACAACGGCGCTCTTCTGTCGCCACAAGCTCAGGAGCAAATCTGGACAAACTAGCAAAAGTGGCCTTGAACTCTGCCACTGGTGTGCCAAGCTGTTGTTTGAGGTTCTTGAACTGTTCCCTCAACTTCTCTCTGACAGTAGCAGGCAGATACTTCTCCTAAAAGACGTTAACAAAGGCCTCCCAAGTCACCCCAATACGTCCTCGAGCGTATTTCCACCACTGACCCACTTCTCCCTTCAGCTGAAAGGATGCCAAGGTCAATCTCAGAGCATCGTCCTTAATGTTTAGCATCTCGAACGTCTTAACCATCTACTCTAGCCACTCATTAGCCTTCAGCGGCTCCTTAGGATCTCCTACAAAAATATCTGGATTGGTCCGAAAAAACTCCCTTTTTAGCAAGAGTGGTCATGTCTCTGCAATTGGGGTAGCTGGGGCCTGTGCTAGGTTCTCAACCCTCAGTATGTTCAGTGCCCCTACTATTTCTTGTGCCAAAGCACCCATGGCCTGTTGCCCAGCTGGCTCATCCACATTTGCCTGCCTTGTCCCCTTCTCCTGTGCCGGATTCTCATCTGGTATTGGCATATCGTGCCTCCTAGGCCTACCACGCCTACCACTGCCCCTTCCGCGTCCTGACATCCTAATAAAGGTAAAACTGGAGATTAGCACAAATCACAATTGTGCCGAAGTTAACTCACTCACGTCCTAAGGCAATGGACAACAATTAATTCATTCCACATAAGCATATAGTCACATAAGCATATACAGATTTTCTTTCTAGATAATGATTGTCCCATGACGTTGCTAGAGTTCTAATAAGAAATAGCAATGATCAAGTGCTCTTCTGACTAGACTTCCAGGAACTCACAGACCCAATCAACATCTCAGAAATCAAACCCCATACCCATATAATCACATAAGCATGTTATCACATAGCACCTTATCATATAGATATCTCTATTAAACGAGATAAACCCACTGTGGTACTAACCACCCCCCACGTACCTAAAGTATTCAAACCTGGTAGGCTCTGATACCAAATTATAACGCCCCGAAAATTGGGCAGGGTATATCTATTTATACAACAAATCCACCTGATAGACAAACACATATATATAGCTAACTATTCCATACATCCATTTCCATTTAATCCCAAATGCCAAATACATGTTGTTCACATCTCAATGCCCCAGTTCCAATCCCAAGCATGCATTTTACAACAAGTATGAAATGGAAGCCAAACAGATAATAAGTGCCCTACAGGCTTACAAATTTATCCAAGAACATTCTTGGTTACACAAAATGAAATTTCAACTCAACACAGATACAGCCCTGGGCTTACATTTAATAAACAACCATAAAACAAAAATGGAGCCTTAACTCCAAGTCCTCCCAAGTCAGTGCCTTGACGGAGGCATAGCACCTGTACTTGAAATGGTTTTCCTTATAGGGTGAGCCACAGCCCAATAGAGGTATACTACACAACATATGGACCATGACAAGACTAAAGAGGAGTATGCTCATGCCATGCTCATAAAAAAACAGTTTATCTCTCTTTCTATAAAGCATGCAATGCTGAGATGCAACAACAGATATGAAACCATTTCCATTTTAAACCATATTTGTTACATGAATACAAGCTCTATGAATCTCTAGGTGAGTGTCTGCAAGTAGGCCCTAATGCACTACCACTGTCATTTTTACCAATAAACTGGAAGGCTCGACACCTAACCACGTGGTTCTACACCCCCTATCCAGATTCACCAAGTATTCATCTTTTCGCAAACAGATATATTTCCAAACATTTCTCAAAAACAGATACGTTTCCAATGAAATGAATGTAATGCAATGTCCAATGCAACAAGTGAGAAATGTGCTTCAATTTACCTAAATCTTATGCATTTCTACAACAATCATGGTTATCCTCCACTGATAGCCCAAACAGATATTTCTAAACAGATATTTAAATAATTAAATTTCAAAAATTTCGATAAATACAATCTATTCCACATCTCATCAAATATGAACAACAATCACGTCCGGTAAACTCTCAAGGTCCATTTCTAACCGTGTCGGTTTTACTCCAACAGATACATTAAGCAAAAGCGCAAATTACAAACACCCCCCTCGAGATTTGGTGAAAATACAGATTCCCCACTGAGGTTTGAGAAATTACAAATTGCCCTTGAAGGTCAAATTTGCATAACAAATTAGGGGAGAATCTGTATGAAAATAAAAACCTCATGAGGTAATTTGTTATGGAAATATAAACCTCAGGGGGCGGGATATAATTTCTCAAACCTCAGGGGGGGAATCTGTATTTTCACCAAACCTCGAGGGGGTGTTTGTAATTTGCCCTAAGCAAAATAATACCGTTAATGCCCAAGAAAATATCATTTTCTTTCCAAACTCATTCTCCAAGCATTATTCAACTATGACATCCTATTTTGATTAAAAGTCCCAAAAGTTAAACATAATTCCTTTCTTTTCTTTAAAAATGCTCTTTTGGTCGCAAACCAGTAAAAATTTCAAAACCGATTGAATCGAAGTCCGTTTTTGTTCAAATTTAAAACATAGCTCTTTCATAACCTTACCAACATATTCCAAGTTTACACTTTTGCAATTTAGGTATCAACTCTTTATTTTTCTCAAAATCTATACTATATATTAAGCAAAAGGGGATTTTTAAGCCCAAGCCTTGTGGGAGCTCCAATCTCCCAATCTAAATTTCTTGATTTTTTGATTTAAAAAAATAAAAAAAAAAACCTTAGCATTTATTAACTTCTCCCAACCCCCAAGTCTTACCCTCATAATAACACTTTAATGCATTAAGAACAAGCATAAAAAAAATTATTTGAAATCCAACACATATGAATTTCTTGAAAAGTCCCAACACATATGAATATTATCCCTCGTAATAACACTTTAATGCATTAAGAACAAGTATAAAAAAAAATTTCTTGAAAAATCCAACACATATGATTATTATCAAAATATTAAACTTTAATATATATAATAATAAAAAAAAGACATTTAATTGCTTGAAAAGTCTAACACATATGATTATTATCAAAATCATAAACTTTAATATAATATAAAAAAGAAAAAAAAAGAAGACATTTAAAAAAAGAAAAAAAAAAGGAAAAAAAAAGGCATTTAAAAATCACAATTCACATATATAGATAATTGTAAACACAATCCGTACATAGCACGGATGATATGCTAGTTTCTCTTTTAAGCAAAAGTGTACAAGCTAAAAAATTAAGTAACGCTAAGCTCTAGATAATTAAGTAAAAGTGCATAAAGAAGTGTTGGGGCAAGCACCAATTATAAACACTAAAAAATTGTTAATCAATAACAGACAAAAAATTCTTTCAATTACCTATACGTTTAGGGAAAAAATCACCTCATACAAAGGCCAACTAAAAAAAACATAAATAAAAGAAGTAAATTCATTGGGTAAAGGCTATAATATTATTTTCAATATTGAATAGATCTATCTATGAATGAGATATAAACCGTCCTCCCAAGAAAAATAAATAAATAAATTGGACATTTACATACAAGTCCTAATTTATGAACTTATACTTCATTAAGTTTTAATTAAGATTTTTTAGATCTTTAAGTTTCATTAAATTTTTAATAGTCAGAATTGCCCTTCAAATAATGATTGTTTATCATTTATGATTATCTATAAAGAACATGATAATTTGACATTTATTTTAATTTTCAAAACTTTAAAAGATCAACTTTCAAATTGAAAAAACTAAAAAAAAATTATGTGCAAAAAAAAAAACTAATTTTTTTTTTTTAAATTGAATTATTTTTTTGTGCAAAATTAAAATTTTGTATCTATACATGATGATAGAACATTGATGTGCAAAAAGGAAAAACGTAAAAAAAATAAAAAATTGATAATATTCTCAATTTTAAAACTGGAAAAAAACTGTTAATGTTCTCGATTTTATTTTAGTGAAAAATGAATCAATTCAGAAAACCAACCTACAAAAAACGATGAACAACAATTAAAAACTTACTTTTTCTATAGAAAATTGTTTGGAAACGTCTTCTTTATTGTCTATTGTTGATTTCAATATGAAATAGAATGCAATAATGATAGAGTAAAGCAAATAGGGTTAGGGTTAGGGTTAGGGTTAGGGTTGGGTATGAAGATGCAAAGTGATGAAAGTAGGAAGAGAAGAGAGAAAAAGAATATTCAGTGTATTTAGTTTCAGTTTTCTGAATTCTGTTTTCTGAAAATTGAGTTTTTTGTTTTTAGTGAATATTTTTTAAATTTTAAGCAATTTTTTTACTTTTTTAGATGCAACTTACTTAGATATATATATAAATAGTAAAATATTTGTAAAAAAATATTTAAAAAATTAATAAATACACAAAATATGCAAAATGTATTGATTTTTATTTTTTATTTTTTGGTATTTAGTGTATTTTAAAAGAAAATTTCAAATATTATACTTTTTAAGTATATTTATGTTCAGTGTGTCTAAAAATTTATATATAAAAAAAATTGCTTAAAATATTAAAAATTCATTGAAAACAGTAAAATATGAAAAATAAAAAAGTAGAATTTTTGAAAACTATTTTCTGAAAAGCAGAATCAAACAAGCTATTATGATTGATGATGAATGGGGTGTCCAACACACTTTTATTACTTTTTGGTTATTTTAAATAGGGACTAAATAAAAATAGGAAAAAGCTTGGTAGCTCGAGAAACATCTGGCTCGAATGGCTCAACTGCCCAAAACGACGTCGTTTTGGGCAGTTTTTGTTTTTTTCCTTCTCGTTTATATCTGAAGGCGGAAGAGACCGAGAGAGGGAGGGAGAAAGAGAGAGGAAGAATGAAGAAAGGGGGAAACACAGAGAGAGAGAGAGAGAATGTGGGTAAACCTGTTGATTTCATGGGTACATCTCTCAGGGATGAATGGTAAGCATAAGTTTTTGTATTTTACCATGATTCAGGCCTTGCCTTCTGGCTAACATTTGGTAGATTTGTGTAGATTTTTTTTTTTTTTTTTGATCTATTATTCTCTCCTTCTTCCTCTGTTATTAGTTTTTTTTTTTTTTTTTTTTGATTTGTGTAAATTTGGTAGATTTGTGTAGATCTATGTATTTTGATTTTTTGATTTAGATTTAGGTTTTGATTTTGATTTTTTCGAAGAGCAGGGTTGCGATTTGGATGAAGACTTCTACAAAAGGATTGCATTATTCAGTGAATGACTTCGTATATAATCTAGATCAAGTGAGATATTGCGCCAGTGGTAAGTAATTTCAGAAATGGAGAGAGCATGAGTGGAAAGAACATGATTTGGTAATGGTGGATCTTGACTTGGAACTTGGATGCTGCCAGTTTTATTTTTGCTTTTGTTGTTATCCTCACGTTTGGGTAGAGCTGGACTGCTCTGCTGCTGCTGCTGCTGAAAACAGAGGCAGAGAGGAAGGAAGAAAAGAGGGGGAGGAAGAAGAAAGCCAAAAAAAAAAAAAAATCAAAACGTTTTCGAGCCAATCGAGCCGCAAGGAGTTCGAGCTACGTAGCGGATCCGATAAAAATATATATATCATTAAATTGGGGTGCACAACCTATTTTTTGGGGTTCAAATGGAAGTTCTTGCTTACCTGCTTGAGGCTTGTATATATTTTTTTTCGATTTTACACTTTTGTTTAGAATTATTTACTGTTAGAGGCTTGCAATTTAATTTTTCCATTTTGCCCTTTTATTTTGTATTATTTACCAATATTTGTGGTACTAATTTGGGTGAAAGTTTTTCCGTAATTATGCAAAGATTTTTGGTTAGTTATGAAACATAAATATTTTGGTTTTGGATAAATTATAAATACACCCATGAGTTTTTTTTTTCCCTATTTTGCCCTTTTATTTTGTATAATTTACTAATGGCAACATATAATTTGACTGAGGAAGGATTTTTCGTAATAATGCAAAAGATTCTTGGTTAGTAATGACACATAAATTTTTTAAATTTTGGGTGAATTACGAATACACTACTGAGATTTGTTTAAAATATGAAATTCCCTACAATACTATAAATTATAACTATTCCTTACTAAATCTTTAATTGAACATAATAAATAGAAAAAAAAATTGTAAAAAAATAATTTTGAATAAAATATGAAAAAAATTGTTAAAACAAATGAAAATTCATCTAAAAATAATTTTTAAAAATCAAAACAAACCGAATAATTTGTTATAAAATTTTCATTTTGGAAATATAAATTTATCACAAGAATAGCATGTGCCTTACACGGGTCCAAAAATATTTTGTTACAAATGAAACCAAATCAAAGTTTAACGGTAATACCATATGATTATTGGTGTGTAATGTCACCATTCGATTATTCCATTCTAACAAAAAAGAATTATAAAAAATAAAAAAAAATTCACTCATTTGAACTAAAATTTTATCTCATCTATTTATTCCATAATTTTATCTTATAATAGAAATTAAAATTTATGTAATATATTTAATCATTGATTCTATTTAATTTGTAAGAAACTAATCTTATTTTTGGAGAAAAAGTTCAAGTAGTAGAATGGAATGAAGTGCAATGGAATGAAATGATTTTTTTTTATTTTCTTATGGAATAATTATTATTTCTTTTACAATGTATTTTTTTATTATTTTTTGAATGAATCAAATATAAAAAAAATATTTTTTAAAAAAATATCATATTATTTCATTTCATTTAATAAACTTAGTAAAACATTAGAGTCAAAGTCATACGGCATTTTACAACAGTATATGTATATTTTCGGTGGGCTTACACTTTGGTCTCACGTGGGTTTATATCAAAAGGGAAAGGAGGAAAGAGGGGAACGCAGAAGAGAAGAAAAATGAGAGGAAGTAGCAGAGGGCAACGCAGAAGAGAAGAAAAATAAGAGGAGATTACCGTGGCAGAGAGAGGAGGTGTCAGTTGTGTTTTGTGGCTGAGAATAAAGGAGACGAATATAGAGGAAGAAAGAAAAGAAGGAAGGGGAACAAAGGAAAATTGAATTGAATGTTTGGTGTTGGACACATGGTAGCAGAGAAACACTAGGATGGGAAAATGGGACATGGAGCTAGGACAGGTGATCCCCTACCTATAAACGGCATAATTTAATATTATAAGGATCATAATTAAAATGGTAAATTACAAGCACACCTATTAAGATTTATTTAAATTATAAATTATTCTTTATAATTTTAAAAATTACATTATGTCCCTTAAAGTTTTTAATTTCATAACAAATAGGTCCTTTTATTAATAAATTATCAAGTTAATTAACAGTTTTTAATAATATTAAAATTTTATTTCAATTAATAATTCGCATAATTTTATTATTGTATAAGTAAACAGTTAAAATTTTCACTTTTTCAATTAATTATACTAAATAAAAAAATTCTGACAGTGAGATATTTGTAATTTTTCAAATTACAATGGGCAATTCGTATTTTAAACAAACCTCAAGGGTGTATTTGTAATTTACCCTAATTAAAAAATATTGAATTATAACAAAATATCACATTAAGTATAACTAAATAAGTTTAAGATCATAATTAAAATAATATCATAATCAATATTACAATATATCATAATTAACAATACAATATATTATAATTAAAACAAAAATGCCCCAGACCCCTTGTACTTTTCCACCCCCAGCACCCCCACCCCGATGTGGGGTGGGTGATTGGAAGAAAAGAAAAGAAAAGATCAAAAAAAAAAAAAAAAGAAGTGCCCAATGAAATGCCAGTGGGGGTGCTGGGTTGACCCCACTGGGATCCCTAGCATAGTTGTAATTAAAAACACAAGATCACAACTAAAAATACATATAATACACGCCGGTAGAAAATAGAATTTCCCTTCTTTTTTTCTGTTTACTTTTTTAGCAGGGGAACCATTTTTTTTTTCTTTTGTCCGTTCTTTAGAAATTGAACTACCCAAACCTCTTGAATCACTTGACTTTTCTTTTCAGTTTCCTTAATTCCACCTACACTCTTTTATTTTATTATTTTACTACAATTATGAAAGACTTTTTTTTGGTTCTTTAAAAATCGAAATAGTGAACCTCTGGAATCACTTGACTTCTTTCGGTTCCACCTACTCTTTTAATTTTATTATTATTATTATTATTTTGTTGATAAAGTATTATGAAAGACAAGAGTCTACCTTCATTGAAGTGCTGTCCCTCAACTAGTGAAAGTATAAACATATGCCAAATAGACAATTCATTTAGAAAAATTACTAGACAAATTAATACATCTTACATTCTGATAGTGTTTGGGAAGTGAGTTTTTATGTAGATTTTATTAGATGTAGGTTTTTATGAGATAAAAAAATTTTGGTATTTGTGAAGATAGTTGGGTTTTTATGTGGTTGGATGTGATATTTGTGAGAGAAAAAGTGAAATGATTATGGGGTTGGATGTGATATTTTGTTTGGATGTGTTTTTTTTGGTTTTGTAAAACTTTTGTCTTTTAGTGGAAAAAATGAGAAAAAAATTTGAGAACTTGCTTCCCAAACACCACCACATTTTATTTTTATTTTTATTTTTATTTTTATTTTTATTTTTGTACTAATTGATGTATCGTGAAATAAAAAAAAAATTACAATTTAAAACAGTATCCACTTTCATAAATGTGATAGGTTTCATGGTAATTGATATGTTATATAATAAAGTGTGTGAGTGATTTTCCGATCACACTATCCACCTTAGTAATTCAGCTGTAGAACACAGGCAGAATAGATGGCACCCTGTTGTCCTACACAAAAAGAGAAGGCTCCGGTGGTGGTTCTTCCACCCGGGGGTACTCCGACGATCAAGTCAGTATATCTCTCAAAGATAATCAATAGTGCTGAAGACAATGCTCAAAGTATAAGATTGCGTACCTTAGACCCACGGGAGTACCTCTCTTTTATAGACAACTTAATCCCAACCCCACTAGAAGCCTGACTTCTATGGATTCCTATTCTGTGCTTACTTTGGATTCCTCAAGAGATAAAGATAAACTCCTTAAGAGTTTTATCCTTATCTTGGCCAAGTCTCCTCTTTATCCTAGGACTCTTGTCCCCTATCCGCGTATCTCGGATTCCGACATCTTCGGAGACAACCTCGGCCTAGTCGAGATAACCTCGGCGTTATTACCAGGACACGTGGCACTTCGGCTGACACGTTGGCGTCACCTTGCCACGTGTTAGTACTCTGAAAATATATCCCCACAACTGCCCCCTAGGTTCTATTACCTCGGCATTCTGAAATGATGGAACCTATATCAGTACTTCTCTCTGTATATCAGCTTAAGAACATTTAGCCGAGATCATTCATTTCAGGCCGACATATCTTTTTCAAGGAATAAGAACTCCAAGAGCTTCCTTACGAACTTCTTCATGCGTGTGAGCTGTCAAGCATCGCTTTTCAACCGTTTCTCCCACGTGTCTGATCCTCATTGGATCGTATCACTGACGCGACTGAAAATCGTCTTCTCTGCATGCGCCGTCTGACGTATGCGATGCTCCAGGCGTAATAATTGTTTCATTTTGCCGCCATTTCAAAAAAATTGTTTCAACAAAACTTTTCCCCCTTTGTCACTTCTTTCACCTTTGCATTTGATTCATCTCTGCTCTTTCTCTCTCTAGACCCTTTCCCTTGAATCTGCCATTGCTCAAACCTTAAGCTCTGCAACTGCTATCATTCTACCACCCCAGTGAAGCTTTCATTGCTCCGTAGTGTCTGCAACCGTCGCATGACTTCGGCAATCTTCTCACCGGCTCCATTTTTTCTAGTAAGAAACTGTTCCTTTCATTCTGATTTCTTCTATGTTCTTTTGCTTACTTGTTGTCATTACTGCTTTCTTCAAACCTTTGATTTGTTGAACTATTCATCTGGATGCGTCTATTCCATGATTTCGCTCATGTTTTGTACACTCTGTATTGTTTCACCACTTTCTTGCCTCTGTTCTTGAGCCTGTACTTTTTGTATTTTTTATGCTTTTTGAGAACCGTGCCTCTGTTCTTGATTCTGAAACTTTGTTCTTTGTTTCATGTTTTTTGTGTTTCCTTTCAGATCTATGCCCCAATCTTTACTTTATAAATTTAGGTTTGGGATTTGTCTGTAGAACCTTACCAATTCTTAGGAAAAAACTGAAACAATCTTTACCAGTGTTTACCTAAGTTTTGCCGAGGTTTTTTAGAAACCCTTTAAGAACATCTCTTTCTGTAATCAAATTCCTTTACGCCGAAATCATGGGTATGTGGAGACATAAGGTAGATACCCTGACCAAACTTGAATACTTTAGGGAAGAGTTCGAAATTCCTGCCGACGTCCATCTGAGACTGGCTGGGGATGACAACTCAATCATGCCCACAGATGATACAATGCCCTTTCCCATTGTCGCTTTTACTGAATGTGGACTTCGGCTTCCACTCAATCCCCTTTTTCGTGAAGTTCTTCATTACTATAGGTTGAACCCCATGCAACTTACCATTAACTCTTATCGAGTGATTAACTGTATTATAGCCGTAGCTAGGCAGAAGAACGTTAGGATCACCCTTGCCGACATCCAATTTTGTTATACCATGTGTGCCCTTAACCTGAAAGAAAAAGGTTTCGTCTATTACCTCAAGCCGAGGTCTACTGAATTCAAAATCGTAGCTGACCTTCCAGACTCCAACAAGGGGCTGCAGATGACTATGTTATTGCTTCTGCAATTTGGGAATTTGCCCCAGACGAGGATGCCCATCTCTACCCTCTTCCTCGGTCAGTTAAAGAGGGCAAGGGTAAGGACCCAGTGTTAATACTTAGTTTGTTGCTTTTCAAGTCTTTAATATTCTATCTGTTTCTAATGTCTGTTTTCTTCTTGCAGACGTTCGCAAGCCACCGAAAAAATTTCGCCAATCTTACGTTCCCAGCAAGGACCTGAAAAAACTGCTAGACTTGCCAGTTCACAAAAGAAAAGCGCCTTTGCTTCTTAACTTCATCCCAACATACAAATCAATTTTGCTCGACGTTCCTAAAAAGAAGAAGAAAAGCCTTTCTCCACCTTCTGCCACAACCCAAACTGCGTCTGTATCCCGAACAGACCAAGGTTCAACATCTGACCCAACTAATCAGCCATCTACTTCTGCCCTTTACTTGATCCCAGTACAAGAACGAAAACGTCGGCGAAGACTTGTCCTTACATCCGAGATGGGTCGTGCAAAACCTATCGCCAAGGATCTTCTTGCCGATCTCCCTACTGATGTCGACGCTCAGCCGACACAGCGCATGCCCCCACCGAAGCCAAAAAGAACAAAAAAGGCTCAGCCAAAGGCCAAAGCCACCGAAGTTGAAACTGAGGATACTCTGCCAATTTCACAATTGGCTAGGAGTGAGAAGACATTTTTTGTTCCTGCCAAAAGATCTGCTGAAGCCCAGCCCTCTGAGTCCTCCAAATCGAAGAGGCCGAAGTTGTCATCTGGGACGACCTCGGGTTCTAAGAAACCAGATATCCCCTGGGCGCCTGCTATCACTCTGGAAGATAAGCCTGTCATGGCCAGTGACAGTGCCGACGATATCAATATCGGTGTCACCCTCAGTACTGCTCTTCTTCTTCCTGGTGATCTTGAAAAGAATGCCGAGTTGAGTGAGTACGAAAACTATGCTTTCATGCTTCAACGCTGTGTTCAAGTAAGTGTCTTCACTTGGTAACCTGTCTTTTCCTCATCTTTTCATACTTGTAAAACTTTGTAATAACTTTTTGCTTTGTGTTCTTTCAGGCTGTTCAGCATGCACATTCCTTCTCCATGCAATCTTTTGAGAATAAAGAGAAGTTGACCAACATGAAAAGGGAGTTTACTGCCCTTCAAAAGATTAACAAAAGTCTTCAATCAAAAATGAAGAAGTTGGAGGACCAGGCTGAGGCTGCTCTTAAAGCTCAGACTGAAGCCGAGGAGAAGGCTGATGCTGCTGAAGCTATTAAGAAAGTTGCTGAGGCTCAGAAAAAAGAGGCTGAGGAAAAAATGGCCCAAGCTAAAATAGAGCTTCAGGAGGCCCTGGCCACTAAAGAGGCCGAAATCAAGGTGGCCGACGAAAAGGCTTACTCTCAAGGTATGGTCGACGTCACTGAGGAATATAAACTACAAGTTAGGCAGGCATGCAACAGGGGCTTTTCCCTTGGTTGGATGTCCTTAGCAAAGAAGCTCAATATTCCTGATGATTCACCACTACGCAAAGTTGATGCTATTCCTCTTCCATTTCCTCCACCTCCACCTCCAACTCAAGCCGAAGACGAATCGGAGTCTGAATCCGAGGATGAGGATAAGGATGATGATGAGGCTCTACTAAGGAAGCCTAAAGATGCCACTGAGACCAAGTCCTCTCCTCAGGATAATCAAGTCCTAGACTTGACTCATGAGGAGGAAGATGAGGAGGTTGTCAAGGAGGCTACTCCTGAACAAGCATCATCTAACGTTCCTCCAACCGATAAAAGTCTTGACCAAACACTTGCCGAAATCGATGCCGAGATCGTGGCAGAAAAGGCAGCTGAAGTATCTCTTCAGAATCTGCCGAGGTAGTTCTCCAAGAGGCTGCCAAGGTCCAAACTCAAATTGCGCCTGATGTTAAAGAATCATAACTTCGATTTCTTTTGTACTCTTTTGTTTTTCGGACAATATGAGTTGCTTTGTATGGCCGATGTGCCTCCAGTTTATGTTGAATGTTTTAATATAACTTTCTTTGAATGTCTGCACTCTTTTGCCTTTTCTTTGACTGCCTCTATATGATTCTATACTTAGAATGTTTTGCATGCCTTTCAAACTTTGCTTTCTTTGTGCAATTTTCTCGGGGTTACATACCTCGGGTATAATAACTACAAACTTTACTTCGGCAAGATACTGACCTGCAAACTTTTTCATAAATTTCAACAAGTGTAAAACATATACTATAAATTTTCTCAAGTTATAACAAGTGCTAAACAATGATCTACTTGTAAATTGCTACAAATTTCAACAAGTTTTTAAACAAATACTTAGCTTTTACTTCAACCTGTAAATTGCTGCAAGTTTCAACAGATGATCATATGTCGGCTTAACGTCATCTTGTAAATTGCTACAAATTTCAACAAGTGTTAAGCATCTTCTTTTGGTTTAACCAACCTGTAGATTGCTACAAGTGTTTAAGCAATAACTTCGACTTTACTTCGACTTGTAAATTGCTACAAATTTCAACAAGTGAAGGGAAATAGTAATCTCGGCTTAACTCCAACTTGTAAATTGCTACAAATTTCAACAAGTGAAGATAAGGAACCATCTTAGATTAACTTCAACTTGTAAATTGCTACAAATTTCAACAAGTGAAGATAAGGAACCATCTCTGCTTAACTTCAACTTGTAAATTGCTACAAATTTCAACAAGTGAAGATAAGGAACCATCTCAGCTTAACTTCAACTTGTAAATTGTTACAAATTTCAACAAGTGAAGATAAGAAACCATCTCGGCTTAACTTCAACTTGTAAATTGCTACAAATTTCAACAAGTGTTAAGTGTCTTTGTCTTCTCTCTACCCCCAATGTGAACCTGAGTTCCACTTGGGTTCTCATTATTCATGTCTCTCAGAAACAACATTATATGTCTTTAAGAATCATATGTGTTTGAAGAATTCTGAAAAGATTTTATTGATGACATCGGCCAAAAATAATGCATATCTAATGATAGAAAAATTTCAAATTACAAGTGTTCCAAGGTCTTGGCAATGCTTTGCCCTTATTATCTTCAAGCCGATAAGCTCCATTGCCTAATACTGAAGTAATTCTGTAGGGTCCTTCCCAGTTTGGGCCAAGCTTGCCCTCTCTGGGATCCTTCTTATTGCCGACGACTTTTCGTAAGACTAGGTCACCGACTTGAAAATCTCTTGGATTGACCTTCTTGTTGTAAGCTCTGGCAAGCTGTTGTTGGTATACTGCGAGCTGAATTGCAGCCTTCTCTCTTCGTTCTTCCAAAAGATCCAGATCTCGGGCTAAGAGTATATCATTAGTCCCATTCTCAACTCCCTGGGTTCGGATCCCTGGGATGCCGACTTCCAATGAAATGACTACTTCTGTGCCATAGGCCATGGCAAAGGGGGATTCCCCTGTTGATCTTCTCGGCGTAGTCCGATATGCCCAAAGTACGTTGGGCAATTCGTCTACCCATTTTCCTTTTGCTGCCTGTAGCCTCTTCTTTATTCCATCCAAAATTACTTTCTTGGATGCTTCTGCTTGCCCATTACTTTGGGGAAAACTTGGTGTTGAAAAGTAATTCTTGATCTTGAATTTCGCGCAAAAGTTCTTAATGAGTTTGCTGTAAACAACTGTTCCGTTGTCGCAACTATGCTCTTGGAATTCCAAATCTGGTGATGATGTTTCTCATATGAAGTTCTTGACAGTCCACATCTCGGATTTTGGCAAGAGGTTCTGCCTCTATCCACTTCGTAAAGTAATCTGTTACTACCAGCAAGTATTTTCTCTGCCCAGTTGCCTGGGGAAGTTGCCCAACAAGATCCATGCCCCATTGGGCAAACGGCTAAGGGCTGGATACTGGGTTCAGGTCAGCAGCTGGCTGATGTATCAAAGGTGCAAACCTTTGGCATTGTTCACACTTCTTCACGTAGGCTTCAGCATCTTTTACATGTAGGGCCACCAATACCCCTGGGTAATGGCCCTGTGAGCTAGTGATCTGCCCCCAGCGTGGCTTCCACAAACTCCTTCATGAATTTCATATAAAAAATCTTCAACCTGCAAAGGGTGTACGCACCTTAAAAGGGGTCCAGTGAAGGACCTTCTGTAGAGATGTCCACCGCAGTCAGGCTGAATCTTGCCGACTTCAATCTGACTTTGTGTGCCTCCTTGCGGTCTTCTGGCAGCTTTCCTTCTTTCAGGAATGCAACAATTGCATCCATCCAGCTTGGCCCCATGTCCACACACATTGCTTCTGCTCTGTGTTCTGTGGTTCTATGCTCGGGCCCGACATGTAGTCAATCATAATTGTCCTTGTTTTTCCAGTCTGCATTGAACTTGCCAGGTTGGCCAACGTATCGGCGTGGCTGTTATCATCTCGGCTTACTTGGAGTAGTCGGCAGTTTTGAAATAGGGCTGCCAATCTGATGACCTCTTTTGCATATGCCGACATCCTTTCGTTTCTGGCTGCAAATTCTCCTGTTGACTGGTTAACAATAAGCTGTGAATCACAAAAAACTATTACCTCATTCTGCTTCTGCTGCTGCTGCCAGTTTTAGCCCTGCAATTAATGCCTCGTATTCTACTTCATTGTTTGAGGCCTTGAACCCAAACGGATGGACTGTTCTATTATTTCTCCATCTGGAGATATCAGTAG
>JAPPVO010003447.1:0-18863 GCA_030407325.1 Camellia japonica | reverse complement strand
TCGGCAAGATTCAGTCTGACTGCGGACGGATATCAATCTACAGAAGGTCCTTCACTGGACCCCTTTTAAGGTGCGTACACCCTTTGCAGGATTAAAGATTTTTTGTATGAAATTCACGAAGGAGTCTGTGGAAGCCACGCTGGGGGCAGACACTAGCTCACAGGGCCATTACCAGGGGTATTGTGGCCCTACATGTAAAAGATGCAGAAACATACGTGAAGAAGTGCGAACAATGCCAAGGTTTGCACTTTGATACATCAGCCAGCTGCTGACCTGAATCCAGTATCCAGCCTTGGTCGTTTGCCCAGTGGGGCATGGATCTTGTTGGAAAACTTCCCCAGGCAACTGGCAGAGAAAATACTTGCTGGTAGCAACAATTACTACTTCATGAAGTGGATAGAGGCAGAACCTCTTGCCCAAAATCCGAGATGTAGACGTCAAGAACTTTATATGGAGAAACATCATCACCAGATTTGGCATTCCAAGAGCCATAGTTGCCGACAACGGAACACAGTTTGACAGCAAACTCATCAAGAACTTTTGTGCGAAATTCAAGATCAAGAATTACTTCTCAACACCAAGTTTTCCCCAAAGTAATAGGCAAGCAGAAGCATCCAACAAAGTAATTTTGGATGGAATAAAGAAAAGGCTGCAGGCAGCAAAAGGAAAATGGGTAGACGAATTGCCCAACGTACTTTTGGCATATCGGACTACGCCAAGAAGATCAACAGGGGAATCCCCCTTTGCCATGGCCTATGCACAGAAGCAGTCATTCCACTGGAAGTCGGCATCCCAGAGATCCCAACCCAGGGAGTTGAGAATGGGACTAATGATATACTCTTAGCCCGAGATCTGTCTTTTAGAAGAACGAAGAGAGAAGGCGGCAATTCAGCTCGCAGTATACCAGCAACAGGTTGCCAGAGCTTACAACAAGAAGGTCAATCCAGAGATTTTTCAAGTCGGCGACCTAGTCTTGAGAAAAGTCGTCGGCAACAAGAAGGATCCCAGAGAGGCAAGCTTGGCCCAAACTGGGAAGACCCTACAGAATCACTTCAGTGTTAGCATGGAGCTTATCGCTTGAAGATAATGAGGGCAAAGCATTACCTACCACATGGAACACTTGTAATCTGAAATTTTTTCTATCATTAGATGTTCCTTTTATTTTTTCAACGTTATTAATAAATCATAGCAGCATTCCTCTACACTGATAAAAGATGTGCAATATTATTTCTGAATAATGAGAACCCAAGTGAAACTCAGGTTCACATTGGGGCAAAGAGAAGAAGAATATGCTTAACACTTGTTGAAATTGTAGCAATTTACAAGTTGAGTTAAGCCGAGATGGTTCCTTATCTTCACTTGTTGAAATTTGTAGCAATTTACAAGTTGAAGTTAAGCCGAGATGGTTCCTTATCTTCACTTGTTGAAATTTGTAGCAATTTACAAGTAAGATAAGCCGAGATGGTTCCTTATCTTCACTTGTTGAAATTTGTAGCAATTTATAAGTTGAAGTTAAGCCGAGATGGTTCCTTATCTTCACTTGTTGAAATTTGTAGCAATTTACAAGTTGAAGTTAAAATGATTCCTTATCTTCACTTGTTGAAATTTGTAACAATTTACAAGTTGAAGATAAGCCGAGATGGTTCCTTATCTTCACTTGTTGAAATTTGTAACAATTTACAAGTTGAAGTTAAGCCGAGATGGTTCCTTATCTTCACTTGTTGAAATTTGTAGCAATTTACACAAGTTGAAGTTAAGCTGATTCCTTATCTTCAGTTGTTGAAATTTGTAGCAATTTACAAGTTGAAGATAAGCTGAGATGTTCCTTATCTTCACTTGTTGAAATTTGTAGCAATTTACAAGTTGAAGATAAGCTGAATGGTTCCTTATCTTCACTTGTTGAAATTAAGTTGAAGTTAAGCTGAGATGGATTCTTATCTTCACTTGTTGAAATTTGTAGTAATTTACAAGTTGGAGTTAGCCCAGATTTACTGTTTCCCTTCACTTGTTGAAATTTGTAGCAATTTACAAGTCGAAGTGAAGCCGAGGTTATTGCTTAAACACTTGTAGCAATCTACAGGTTGGTTAAACCAAAGAGGATGCTTAAACACTTGTTGAAATTTGTAGCAATTTACAAGATGACATTAAGCCGACATATAACTTGCAGTAATTACAGGTTGAAGTAAAAGCTAAGTATATTGTTTAAACACTTGTTGAAATTTATAGCAATTTACACGTAGATTATTAATTAGCACTTGTTATGACTTGAGAAAAGTTTACAGTATATATTAACACTTGTTGAAATTTGCAGCAATTTGCATTAGGTTAAGACCAAGATCACTGTTTAAACACTTGTTTAAAACTTGAGAAAAGTTTGCAAAGTTACACTAATAGTATATGTTTTACACTTGTAGAAATTTATGAAAAGTTTACAGGTCAGTATCTTGCCGAAGTAAAGCTTGCAGTTATTATACCTGAGGTATGTAACCCCGAGAAGATTATACAAAGAAGATGAGTATGTAAAACATGCAAAATATTCCAAGTATAGAATGATACGGAAGCATTCAAGAGAAGACAAAGGTACAAGCATTTAAAAACAAAGTTGTGTTGAGGATTCAACAGGAAACAAAGCACATCGGCCATACAAAAAGCTTGCATTGTTTTAAAACAAGGAGTACAGAAGAAACAAAAAATTACAAAAGACATCAAGGCTGTGATTCTTCAACTTCAGGCGCAATTTGAGTCTGGACCTCGGCAGATTCTTGGAGAACTACCTCGGCAGATTCCTGAAGAACTACTTCGGCAGCCTTTTTCTGCCACAATCTCGGCATCGATTTCGACAAGTGTTTGGTCAAGACTTTTATCGGTTGGAGGAACGTCAGATGATGCTTGTTCAGGAGTGGCCTCCTTGAGAACCTCCTCATCTTCTTCCTCATGAGTCAAGTCTAGGACTTGATTATCCTGAGGGGGGACTTGGTCTCAGTAGCATCTTTAGGCTCCTTACTAGAGCCTCATCATCATCCTTATCCTCATCCTCAGATTCAGACTCCGATTCGTCTTCGGCTTGAGTTGGAGGTGGAGGTGGAGGAAATGGAAGAGAATAAGCGTCGCATTGCATTGCGAAAAGGTGAATCGGCAGGGAGGTCAAGTTCTTTTATCAGGGACATCCAACCAATGGAGAAGCCCCTGTTGCATGCCTGCCTGACTGGGAGTTTGTAATCTTCAGTAACGTCGGCTACACCTTGGGCATAAGCCTTTTCATCAGTTTTCTTTGATTTCGGCTTCTTTCGTAGCCAAGGCCTCCTAAAGCTCTTTTTCGGCCTGGGCCTTTTTACCCTCGGCCTCTTTTTTCTCTTTTTTCTCGGCTTCGGCGACCTTCCTGATAGCCTCAGCAGATTCAGCTTTTTTTTCTGCCATCTGTTGGGCCTTAGTGGCAGCCTCAGCCTGATCCTCCAACTTCTTCATTTTTGCTTGAAGACTCTTGTTGATCTTTTGGAGGCAGAATACTCCTTCTTCAAGTCAGTTAACTTCTCCCTGTTCTCGAAAGATTGCATGGAGAATGAATGGGCATGCTGAACAGCCTGAAAAAAGTGTAAAGCAAAAAAGTTATTACAAAGTTTTACAAGTATGGAAAGATGAGGAAAAGAGGTTACCAAGTGAAGACACTTACTTGAACACAGCGTTGAAGCATGAAAGCGTAATTTTTCGTACTCACTCATTTCAGCGTTCTTTTCCAGATCGCCTGGGAGAAGAAGGGCTGTACTGATGCAACGCCGACATTATGTCATCGGCGCTATCACTTCCAAAACAGGCTTATTCTCCAGGGTAATCTCAAGGCGTCCAGGGGACATTTGTACTTTGGACTTTGAAGTCGTTGCAGAAGAAGACCTCGGCTTTTTGATTTCTGGGACTCTGATGGTGGGCTTCAGAACGCCTCTTCCCAGCAGAGGATTGAGACTTCTCACTCTCAGCCAGCTTAGAAATAGGCAAAGTATCCTCAGATTCAACCTGAGTTACTTTGGCCTTCGGCTGGGCCTTCTTGGTTCTTTTTGGCTTTGGTGGGGGCATGGATTGAGTCGGGGCAACATCAACATCGGTAGGGAGGTTGGCTAGGAGATCTGCGGCAACAGGCTTTGGACGACCCATCTCGGCAGTTTTGACAAGTCTTCGCCGACGTTTTCGTTCAGGTATGGGGATCAAGTATGGAGCTAAAGTTGATGGTTGATCGGCTGGATCCAATGTTGATCCTTGGTCTGTTCGGGATGTAGAAGCAGTTAGAGTTGTGGCAGAAAGTGGAGACACGCTTGCTTTTTCTTTCTTCTAGGGCGTCGGGCAAAATTGATTTGTATGTGGGGATAAAGTTGAGAAGAATAGGGGCTTTTCTTTTATGAACTGGAAGTCCAGGAGCTTTTCAGATCCTTGCGGGGAACGTAAGATTGGCGAAAAATTTTTCGGTGGCTTGCGAATGTCTGCAAGAAGAAAACAGACATTAGAAACAGATAAAATATTGAAACACTTGGAAAGACAACAACTAAGCATTGACACTGGGCTCTTACCCTTGCCCTCCTTAACTGATCGAGGAAGAGGGTACAGATGAGCGTCCTCGTCTGCGCCAAACTCCCAATTTTCCAAAGCAATAACGTAATCATCAATCCAGCTCCAGCCCCTTGTTGGAGTCTGGGAGGTCGGCTACGATTTTAAATTCGGTGGACCTCGCTTGAGGTAATAACGTAGCCTTTTTCTTTGAGGTTAAGGGCATACATGGTATAACAAAATTACATGTCGGCAAGGGTAATCCTAAACGTTTTCCTGCCTAGCTAGGCTATGATACGATTGATCACTCGGTAGGAGTTGCTGGTAAGTTGCATGGGGTTCAACTTGTAATAGGGAGAACTTCACGAAACAGGAGATCAAGTGGAAGCCGAAGTCCACATTCAGTAAAAGCCAACATAGGGAAGGGCATCGTGTTATCTGTGGGCATGATAGAGTCGTCATCCCCAGCCAGCCTCAGATGGACGTCGGCAGGAATTTCGAACTCTTCCTAAAGTATTCAAGTTTGGTAGGGGTATCTACCCTATGTCTCCACATACCCATGATTTCGGCGTAAAGGAATTTGGTTACAGAGAAAAGATTTCTTAAAGGGTTATAGGAACCTCGGCAAAAACCTAGGTAAACACTGGTTACGATTGTTTCAGTTTTTCCTACGAATTGGTAGGTTCTACAGACAAATCCCAAAACCTAAATCTACGAAAGCAAGATTGAAGGCACAGATCTAGAAAAAATACAGAAATAAGAATGAAGTTTTCAGAATAAAGAACAAAGGTGGGGTTCTCAAAAGCATAAAGAATACAAGAAATACAGCTCAAAGAACAGTGGCAAAAAAGTGGTGAAACACTGCAAGTGTTCAAACATAAGATAGACGCATTCAGATGAATAGTTCAGTAAATCAAGGTTTGAACAAAGCAGCAATGGCAGCAAGAAAGTGAACGAGCATAGAGGAATTAAGAATGAAAGGAACAGAGGCTTACCAAGATAACTAGAGCCGGTATGAAGATCGCCGAGGTCAGACGACGGATGTAGACACGACGGAACGATGAAAGCTTCGCTGGAATGGAAGAATGAAGATGGTTGCAGAACTTGGAGCTAGAGCAATGGCGGATTTAGGAAAGTTTAGAGAGAGAAAGAGTAAGTAAATCGAGTGCAAAAGTAAAGAAGGAAAAAAGAAAGAAAGTTTTATCAAAAACTTGAAACGGCGGCAAAACGGGCATTTATTGCGCCTGGAGCAACGCACACGTCAGACGGCGCACGCAGGGAAAACAGTTTTCAGGCGCGTCGCAGACATGGGCCAAAAAGATATAACACGTAAGTGGAACGGTTGAGAAGTGATGCATGACAGCTCATGCGCGTAGGAGAGTTCATTTGAATCTTGTTCTTGAAAGAAGACACGGTCTGATGATATGAATGACCTCGGCTTAAGAGTTCTTGTGCCGAAGTACTGAAAGAGGAACAATATAGGTTCCATCACGTCAGAATGTTGAGGTAATAGACCTAGGGGGCAGTTGTGGGGATATATATTCCTAGTACCAACACGTTGCAAGGTGACGCCGACGTGTCAGCCGAGGGCCACGTGTCGTGGTAGTTATGCCGAGGTGATCTCGGAGTTGCCGAGGTTATCTCTCCGAAGATATCGGAATCCGAGATAAGCAGATAAAGGACAAGAGTCCTAGATTGAGAGAAGACTTCAGTTTAGGTAAAGATGAAACTCTAGAGGGTTTATCCTAAACCCACTGGGAGTTCCAGATTAGCAGTAATCCTGAGTCCATTGGAGTTAGGCTCCTATTGGGACTAGATTGTATTGGCTATAAAAGAGAGGCACCCCCATGGGTCTAAGTATGTTTTATATACTCAAGCTAGTGAGTTGAAATACTGTATTATTTTTGTGAGATATACTGACTTGATCGTCGGAGTGCCCCGGGTGGAAAACCACACGAGCCGGAGCCTTTTCTTTCTGTGCCGGACAGCAGGGTGCCATCTATCTCGCCTGTGTTCTACAGCTAAATCACTAAGGAGGGCAGTGTGATCGGAAAATCACTCACACAACTAGGTAGGAAGGGGTTGACAGTTACAAGATTGGAAAGGCATTATTAGAAAAGTAAAAAGCATGATAGCTTTCACATCAACTCAGGTGTATGATTTATATAAATAAAATAGATAACTGTTTATAGCGTTGGTAACGATGTTTGGCTTGATTGGCTAGCTGGTAAATTAATGTTGAACTCATATAGGATGGAGTAGCTTCATGATATAGTTAAAAAAGATGCATTTGACTGAGTTTTGGCGATGAGATTTTTTGATGAGTTGTTTGGTTTTAGTTTCTTTTGCTGTTTTGATTTTATGTTTCTCTTATTGGTTTGCACTGAAATACAGGTTGTGCATACTGTTAGGTGCATTTGTCAAGATGGATCCTTGGTTGTTTCAGATGTTCTACGACCAAATTTAGAATGGACTAGTTTTCTTGATGTTTCTGTCATACATATAGCCCGTGTCGAAAGGTTCTTAGAACAAGCTGAGCAGTTTGTAGGTATGTGATTTCTTCTTCTCTGCTCTCTCTCTCTCTCTCTCTCTCTCTCTGATTTCTGGCCATCTGCAAACAATCATTTCTAATTGTTGTGTAGTTGCCAAAAGTACTGTTCTAGGTTATCAGTTCAATTATTACCTTTTAACTCCTATGTTCTGACTATTGAGAGGAATATATTTTTATCTACTATAACCAATAGAAGTACTATTGCCTGCCAGTATTATAGATTGAATTTGTTTTTAGTATATCATTTCTTATTCTCATGTGTTTGCTTGTCTTTGTGTATGCTTTTTATGCATGTTTTGTGTGTTTGTATATGAGATCCATGGATGGTTGTCTTCTGATAGTTTTTCTTTCATTTTCCTTCTTTACTAAGAATGATTGCGTTGTCTTTGACGAAGGACAAAAGATAATGATCACAATTTACCCACCATGACATTTATACTCGTGATTATCGCTTCTTTACACCAAGCCCTGTACACCATTTTTTCTATTGATTTGTTCTTGTCTTTCTGTGATCTGAAGACTAAAGTCTATATTCTTATAGAGACTTTGCAACTTATGAATTGTTTTTGTGTGGAAAAGATGGGCCATTTGATTATATTAGCGTGACACCTCCATATACTGAAGTGGATTATGGGGTTCTGATGGATCAAGTTTCAAAATCATCTGTAGTTGGAGAGGATACCTTTATAGTAAGTTGGTGTTTTTTCCCGTCGCTGCTAAATTCATTTTTATGTGTATATTTTTCACCCAAGTTTCTTTCGAAACTTCCAAATTTTGTGTTCTAGGTAGTAGAGTATCCTTTAAGAACAAACATGCTGGATTCATATGGATGCCTCATAAAGGTACTTCCTATGACCATTTGTTTTTCTGTTGCATTTAATTTATAAATGAAGATAAATGGTTGCTCTTCTGACTTATTACTTCTTTTACTCTTAAAATAAATGTTAAAATCTAAAGATTCAGACTAGGCATTAGAAAATGAAGAGCAATTGTAATTTGCATAGATTGAATTGATTCTTCGTGTATGGATTAGTAGCCTTCTTTCAATTTCATATCAATTTGGTTTATTGTTGTTCCTGGCAGAGTGGAACACATTGCTATCATGTAAGCAAAAATAATTGTAGTTTCTGATATGGTGTATTATTTTGTTCTTTAGATTAAGCCAGATTACAATTGGGATTTAAGTGCATAATTTGTTCTTTATTATTATGTACAGATTTCTGACCGACGGTTGGCCGGACACATTTAGCAATATATGGACCCAAGTGGGCACAGAAAAAGAGAAAGTTGGAGAAGTCTGTTTGGGCATTAGCAAGAAAGGGTATTAATTCAAACATTTTTTTGTTTGAATTAATACCAAACAAACACACCACCACCAGAAGATCAGGTATAAAATGTATCTTTACATTCTAAGCTAAAATGTATCTTTGCATTCTTTGAATTTTAAGCTAAGAGACTTATGGAGAAGACGGGACTCAAATCACGTTCCCGGATTGGGAGTTAGAGCCGAATTTCACTTTAGGCAAACTAGTTCCTTAAGAAACTTGAATTCGAGGTGTTGACGCCCCAAAATCACCAAACGGGGTCGGATTGGCACGAAACTTGGCACACAACCGCCTAGACACGAGAGACTTGTGGGAGAAGATGGGGCTCGAATCGAGTTCCCGGTTTGGGAGTTAGAGCCGTATTTCGGTCTAGGCAAACTAGTTCCTTAAGAAACTTGAATTCGAGGTGTTGACGCCCCAAAATCACCAAACGGGGTCGGATTGGCACGAAACTTGGCACACACGACCGCCTAGGCACGAGAGACTTGTGAGAGAAGACGGGACTCCAATTGGGTTCCCGTTTGGGAGTTAGAGCGTATTTCGATCTAGGCAAACTAGTTCATTAAGAAACTTGAATTTAAGGTGTTGACGCCCCAAAATCATCCACCAAAAGGGTCGGATTGGCACGAAACTCGGCACACACGACCGCCTAGGCACGAGAGACTTGTGGGAGAAGACGGGGCTCAAATCGAGTTCCCCGATTTAGGAGTTAGAGCCGTATTTCGGTCTAGATAAACTAGTTCCTTAAGAACTTGAATTCAAGGTGTTGACGTCCCAAAATCACCAAACGGGGTCGGATTGGCACAAAACTTGGCACAAACGACCACCTAGGAACGAAATACTTGTGGAAGAAGACGGGACTCCAATCAGGTTCCCGGTTTGGGAGTTAGATCCGTATTTCGGTCTAGGCAAACTAATTCCTTAAGAAACTTGAATTTGAGGTGTTGACGCCCCAAAATCACCAAAAGGGGTCGGATTGGCACGAAACTTGGCATACACGACCGCCTAGGCACGAGAGACTTGTGGGAGAAGATGGGGCTCGAATCGAGTTCCCGGTTTGGGAGTTAGAGCCGTATTTCGGTTTAGGCAAACTAGTTCCTTAAGAAACTTGAATTCGAGGTGTTGACGCCCCAAAATCACCAAACGGGGTCGGATTGGCACGAAACTTGGCACACACGACCGCCTAGGCACGAGAGACTTATGAGAGAAGACGGGACTCCAATCGGGTTCCCGGTTTGGGAGTTAGAGTCGTATTTCGATCTAGGCAAACTAGTTCCTTAAGAAACTTGAATTCGAGGTGTTGACGCTCCAAAATTACCAAAAGGGGTCGGATTGGTACGAAACTTGGCACACACGACCGCCTAAGCACGAGAGACTTGTGGGAGAAGACAGGGCTCGAATCGGGTTCCCGATTTGGGAGTTAGGGCCGAATTTCTGTCTAGCCAAAATTATTTACTTAACTATCTTTTTAATTATATAGTAGTTAATTTTTTATGTTTTTTGTAATTAAAATATTAACACATAATTATATTGTCATTAATTATTTTTATTTTTATTTTCAGATATTTCCAGAGTATCAATTTGCTTCTTGTGGAATGCAGTCGTGTGAAGATTGCAACTAACTTTTGTTTTTGTAACCCACAGAAGAATCATGTCGAATTTTTTTTTTTTTTTTATCTACGATATTTAGATTTGTGAACAAATTATGTATGTATTATGCAATATTATGTGGTGGGATAATTTGCTGATTTGTTGTTATGAATGAAAGAATATTTTAATTATGAATGAATTTTTATTTATATACTGGAATTTTTTATTATTATGTAATTATCGGTTTTTTTTTTAGTTATTTTTCATTTAATACAGGTAATTTTCATATTTTTAATAATTTTATTGCAGTTTTTTTTTTTTTTTAGACAGCACCACACCGTCTCAAAAAAAATTAGAACCAGGTTTTTTGCAACGGTAGTATAGCCGTCGCAAAAGGTATTCGCATTAATTAGTTGAAACAAAAGCCCTTTAGCAACGGTATTCTTTACCGTTGCAAATAATATTTTTAGAGACGGCATGTTTGCGGTCTCAAATAAACATTTAGCGACGGGATTTTGCCGTCGCAAATAACTCTTTTAGCGACGGCTCAAAAAATTCAGATTTTCATGCATTAATCCCGACAGTATTTGCCGTCGCAAAAAATAGGTGATGGCGTTATACTGTCGCTAAAGCCCTTTAGCAACCCCCTCTGTTGCGACCCTCCTCTTGTCGTCGCTAAAAGCCAGTTATTGTCGCAAAAAAGCTTTTGAGACGGCGTTTTGGTATTTGCGACGGCATTTTGCCATCACAAAAAAGCAAATTTTTTTAGTGACCTTTCTTGAAAACTACACCTTTTCGTGAAAATACTTACACCTTTTCTGAAAAGTTACTCCTTTTGTGAAATAATTTTTTTCATAAAATTTACACATTTTCTTGAACTTACACCATTTTGTGAAAACAAAATTTACACCTTTTGTGAAGTTACTTGCATATTTTGTGAAAAAAATTATACTATTTCTGAAAAGTTACACCTTTTGTGAAATAATTTCTATCATAAAATTTATACATTTTGCTAAAACTTACACCTTTTTTGAAAACTTGCACCTTTTCGTGAAAATACTTACACCTTTTTTGAAATGTTACTTCCTTTTGTGAAATAATTTTTTTCATAAAATTTACACCTTTTATTGGAACTTACACCTTTTGTGAAACTGAAATTTACACCTTTTGTGAAGTCACTTACATCTTTTTGTGAAATAACTTACACTATTTCTGAAAGTTACACCTTTTGTGAAATAATTTCTTTCATTAAATTTACACATTTTGCTAAAATTTACACATTTTCTGAAAACTTACACCTTTTCGTGAAAATACTTACACTTTTTTTGAAATGTTACTCTGCTTTGGTGAAATAATTTTTTTCATAAAATTTATACATTTTATTGGAACTTACATCTTTTGTGAAGTCACTTACATCCTTTGTGAAATAACGTACACTATTTCTGAAAAGTTACACATTTTGTGAAATAATTTCTTTAATAAAATTTACACATTTTGCTAAAACTTACACCTTTTCTGAAAACTTATATCTTTTCGTGAAAATACTTACACTTTTTTTGAAATGTTACTCTCCTTTTGTGAAAATTTTTTTTTTTCATAAAATTTACACATTTTATTGGAACTTACACTTTTTGTAAAAACGAAACTTACACCTTTTGTGAAGTCACTTAAATCTTTTGTGAAAAAACTTATACTATTTCTTAAAAGTTACACATATTCTGAAAAGTTCAACAAAAGGTGTAAATTTTATGAAAAAAATTATTTCACAAATGGAATAACTTTTCAGAAAATGTGTAAGTACTTCTACGAAAATGTGTAAATTTTTAAAAAATGTGTAAGTTTTAGCAAAAGATGTAAATTTTATGAAAGAAATTATTTCACAAAAGGCGTAACTTTTCAAAATTAGTGTAAGTTATTTCACAAATGGCAAATTACACAAATAGTCCTATAGTTTGGGACTCGTGTCACTTTGATCCCTGACTTTTCAATTGTGACACATTTGACCCTGAATTTTGAATCTTGTTCCAAATAAGGACAATTGAAGATATCATTGTTTAATTTCAAAGGCAAAATCGTCAATTTAATAAAATATAAACTAATTTGACAAAAATAAATGTCAAAAAAATATTTTTAATTTTTTTAAAATTATTTTTATCCACCAATGATAAAATTATGTAAAATTGATAAATATTAATAAAAATGACATGATTAATTTTTTAAAATTAATTTTACATGATCATCATCCAAACAAATAAGAAAAATTAATTTGGTAAAAAATAAATAAATGTTTAAAAGATTTATCAATTTTACATAATTTTATTTTTAGTGGGTAGAAATAATTTTTAAAAATTCAAAAATATTTGATTGACATTTATTTTTGTCAAATTAGTTTATATTTTATTAATTGACAATTTTATACCCTTGAAAAATCTAATCATATATTCAATTGTTCTTATTTGAAACAAGATTCAAAATTCAGGATCAAATGTGTTACAATTGAAAAGTCGGGGACCAAAGTGACACAAGTCCCAAACTAGGGACTATTAGTGTAATTCGCCCTTTCACAAAAGATGTAAGTAACTTCACAAAAGGTGTAAGTTTCGTTTTCACAAAAGGTGTAAGTTCCAATAAAAGGTGTAAATTTTATGAAAAAAATTATTTCACAAAATGAATAACTTTTCAGAAACGGTTGTAAGTATTTCCACGAAAATGTGTAAATTTAGCAAAAGGTGTAAATTTTATGAAAGAAATTATTTTACAAAAGGTGTAACTTTTCAGAAATAATGTAAGTTATTTCACAAAAGATGTAAGTAGCTTCACAAAAGGTGTAAGTTTCATTTTCACAAAAGGTATAAGTTCCAATAAAATGTGTAAATTTTATGTAAAAAATTATTTCACAAAAGGAGTAACATTTCAGAAAAGGTGTAAGCATTTCCACGAAAAGGTGTAAATTTTCAGAAAATGTGTAAGTTTTAGCAAAAAGAGTAAATTTTATGAAAGAAATTATTTTACAAAAGGTGTAACTTTTCAGAAATGGTGTAAATTTTTTCACAAAAGATGTAAGTAACTTCACAAAAAATGTAAGTTTCGTTTTCACAAAAGGTGTAAGTTCCAATAAAATGTGTAAATTTTATGAAAAAAATTATTTCACAAAAAAGTAACTTTTCAGAAAAGGTGTAAGTATTTCTACAAAAAGGTATAAATTTTTAAAAAATGTGTAAATTTTAACAAAATGTGTAAATTTTATGAAAGAAATTATTTTACAAAAGGTTTTACTTTTCAGAAAAGGTGTATGCTTTTTCACAAAAGGAGTAAGTGACTTCACAAAACGTGTAAGTCTTGTTTTCACAAAAGGTGTAAGTTCCAACGAATGGTGTAAATTTTATAAAAAAAATTATTTCACAAAAGAAGTAATTTTGAGAAAAGGTGTAAGTATGTTCACAAAAAGGTATAAGTTTTCACAAAAGGTGTAAGTTTTAACAAAATGTGTAAATTTTATGAAAGAAATTTTTTCGCAAATGGTTTAACATTTCAGAAAACGTGTAAGTTTTTTCACAAAATGTGTAAGTTTTTTTTCACAAAAGGTGTAAGTTCCAACGAAAGGTATAAATTTTATGAAAGAAATTATTTCACAAAAGGTGTAAGTATTTTCACGAAAATATGTAAGTTTTCACAAAAGGTGTAACTTTTAACAAAAGGTATAAATTGTATGAAAGAAAATTTTTCACAAATGGTGTAACATTTCAGAAAATGTATAAGTTTTTTCACAAAGATGTAAGTAATTTCACAAAAGGTGTACGTTTTGTTTTCATAAAAGGTGTAAATTTTATGAAAAAATTTATTTCACAAAAGGTGTAACTCTTTACAAAAGTTGTAAGTTTTTTCACAAAAAAATGTAAGTAATTTCACAAATTACACTTTTGGTGACCAAAAGAAATTTAGTCTCCAAAAGTTATATTTTTGGGGACTAAAAAATTTATTAGTCAACGTTGGTTCAATGTTTTGCTACTATATTATTTTTGTCCATATATATTATTTATTGGCGACTAAAAAATGAATTTTGTCGCTATATATGATGTAAATAGGCGACTAAAAAAAATTTAGTTAGCGTAAGTCTAAATTTTAGGCTACTAATTCTTATTTTAGTCGTCGTATACAATTATTTGCCAACAAAAGGAAGTTAAGTTGCCAAATAACAAGCTTATTTTTCGATTACTCTTTGCTGACCAAATAATTTTGTCAGCAAATATAAATTTTTGGTGACTAAAAATTTAGGGCTTGTTTGGTTTGTTTTTTGGGAGAGTTGTTTTTGAAAAATTTGGGAGAGTTGTTTTAGAATTTTTTTTGATTTGTTTGGTTGTATATTTTGAGAGAGAAATTTTTTGTGAGAGTTTGGGATGATTTGATATTTTGGAAGAATTGAGTAGATGTGTGTGAGAGAAAAAGTGATTGAGAAGGAGAGAGGAGAGAGAAAAAGTGATTGATTGATGTGTAAGAGAGAGAAAGTGATTTTGAAATTTTTTTAAGAAAAACTCAAACCAAACAATTTTTGAGAAATTTTTTTCTAAATTCATCTCTGAAACTCAAACCAAACAAGCCCTTAGTCATTGTATGTTCAATTTTTGCGACGACAAAAAAAATTAATAGCCAAATTATACTTTTAGCTACAAAATATTAGTTATTATTGATTAATACTTATCGACAAATAACAGTTCAGTCGCTAAAGGTTGAAAATTTTATCACTATTGGCACTCCTTTTCTCTGTCGCCCCTCTTCTTTGTTTCACACCAACACTTTCTCTGTTCTCTCTCACACACACACACAGAGAACAGTTACCAACAAACCTCACCCCCGCTCACCACCCAACCATCGCTGGCCACCGTTGCTCACTGTTGTCGCACGCCACCGCCGCAAATCACCACCGCCGCTACTGTAGGTTTTTTTCTCTCTTCTCTCTCTGTCGATCTCTGTCTCTTCTCTGTCAATCTCTGTCTCTCTCTGTCGATCTGTTGATCTCCGTTGATCTTGGTCTCTCTCTGTCGATCTCCGTCAATCTCGGTCTCTCTCTCTCTCTCTGCCGATCTCTCTCTGTCGATCTCCGTCGATCTCGATCTCTCTCTCTGCTTATCTCGATCTGTCGATCCCTAGCTATCTCGGTTTCTCTGTCTCTGTCAATCTCATTCTCTCTCTCTCTCTCTCTCTCTCTCTCTCTCTCTCCATTCCTCTATATTAAAAACATGTTCTCTTTTACATTGAGATACTTGGTTGGATTTAGCCTGTCTTACGGCCATTACAAACCCCTAAAATCTTATAGAAATTCACCACTAACATTTCGCCAATCCAAATGCTAAAAAAATTGTAAATCAATGAAGATTTTCATTGAAGAACATACAATGTTTAACGAAGGCAATTCATTGAAGCGACGTCGCCGAGGCTTATTCTCTTTTCTCCATGTTATTCCTGCCTTCACAGAATGATTTTCAGAATCAGATGAAGATGATTTGAAAACTGATGCATGTTCACAGATGCACAATTTAAGACTACTTCAGCTTAATAATGTAAGACTCAGTGGCGGATATCAAAATTTTCCTAAGAAGTTAAGATGGTTGTGTTGGCATGGATTCCCTTTAAAATCTATACCAAATGATTTTACTTTGGATAGCCTGTTTGCCCTTGAGATGCAAAATAGTAGCTGGGAACAACTCTGGAAGAGAACCAAGGTATGATTCAATTTTTTTTTTAATCCTGTTTTCTGTTGATTTTATATTATTATTATTATTTTTTTTTTTTTTTTGGGATCCATACAAAATAGTAGCTTGGAACAACTCTGGCAGAGAACCAAGTGGCTGAGGCTATTTTTCAACTTAATTGCAGACATGCACTGAAATTATCAAAATTTCACTTTGGCTGAGTTGGAATCCACGGCAATAATTGCATCGGAACTGTTCAGTGAAGTAACATGTACAAAAAGAAAGCTCCAGTAAGTGCTCTCTCTCTCTCATTATGCTATCTGTGTTCAGTTAGTAGTTAAAGTTGTCATTCCATTGCAGAGGAACTGTATCAATGTGATATTTAAGCATATTTCTTTCCAATGTGAGATTCCCAGCTAGTTAGCAAGAAGAGTAGGGAATCCTCAATGTCTTTTACTGTTCCTTCATTGCTAATCTGAATGTATGTGTTTTCTATGTGCAGGTCATGTGAACTGAAGATGTGAACATCTGGCCTTTTGAAGTGTATGAGTGGTGCCGATGTAGTTGGGAAGAGCAAAGGACTACAGTGGATGTACATGCCAGCATTCATAGAAAAAATTTTGAATCAGTTATGAAAGATGATGGTGAAGTGGATGTCTCAGTGGATGCAGGAGAAGCTTTTTGGGTAAAGGAACTTGGAATTTGTGTTCTTATGTGAGCCTAAAAAGCAATGGCAGCCAACACCACAGTAATGATCCTTGTCACCAGAATGTCATTGATTTATCAGCATATCAGATGAGGACAGGGGACTACTTCCTATGCAATCACAATTGATTTCATAGGGTTAGACTATATTTCAGGATTTTAAGTGTAATGAAACGTTTAGTTAGTTGTCTTCCTTCAAAATGTATGCCAGGCTTTTACACTTGCTGCAGAACTATGGGCGTAATGGAAGTGTCAAACATTAGCATGAGAGGAAGGTTTTGGATTGGTTATTTTGAGATATTTGTCTACTATGGTGAGCAACGAGAAAATTCTTTTTCATTTTTGAGGTCATTTCGACCCGCGCATAGATCCTTTTTCAACTCCTTTGAAGAAGGGTATGTATTCCCAGCCATATTGGGGCATATTATGATCTTGTTTTGAAAGTGAAGAACAGAAGTTTCAATGTTCGATTCATTAATATTTATTTGTTTGTATTTATTTGGTTGTTATATTCCATCTACTAGTTATTTATTTGTTTGTTTATTTGGTATGAACACACTACTGTTTAGTTTTTTTTGTTTATTTTGTAGAACAAGAAAAAGAAATGACAAAGAAAGCATCAGTGTTAAAGTAAAACCAATATTTTGGAAAAAATTCGAATTCAAATAAGTCAACTGAATTTGAATTGGTCAAAATTTTGATCAAGAGATTTTGCCCATAATCTTGTCCTAGAGAGCATCCGTAAGCTTCAGTCTCAGCCTAAGGTTCTAGGGCCTATGCCCTCTAGGCTTTCTAATTAGAGGAAGTGTAACAATCCCATTCCATATTGGAAGTTTGAAAAAGTGATCTTGAATATATAAGTAGGATCGATGAATTCAAATAATATCATCATGACTAATTTTTTTAAGTGAGTTTTCTTGTTTGTTACCCGTTGCATGACAATGTGGGTTATTGTAACTAATTGGGATAGTTAGCTTGTTTCTAGTATATTGAGAGGTTTAACTTGGAACTTAGGCTATTTGTAGTTTTAATTGTATGTGCAGGCGAAAGGTCAGGCTATCTAAATTTCATATACATTACTTACTGTTGAGAGATGCTTTGACTTTTGGGTGCGGCCCTTTGGAGGTATTTAATGGGTTTAGACTTCTTTAGCAACATGTGGTTGTGGTGTGTGAGTTATTAAGATTAGAAAAATTGCCCCCTCAAATCACCCCCCAACACACACACACACAGACACACAAAATTACTAAAATAAATCTTGATATCAGATTTTGAGCCCGAACATACTCCTGTTATATATATATATATATTTGTATATATTTTTTAAAAAATGGATTGTAATGCAATTATAGTTACTAACTCCATCTGTGTTTAGCATGGTTCGGGTGCAGCCAGGGAGTGTTGTGCGTGTACTTCATAGTTGGAGAGGGGTCGGGTTGGGAAAAGGCATAGAAAGGCATGGTGGGTGTGGTCTGAACATGTCTATTGATCACTGCTTGGGTGTATTTTTTATGATTGTCCCCTACTGTATTTGAACTGTCACCTTTTTTTATTGCAATTATGCAGCCTCATTTGTTGAAAAATGGTTATTGTAGGCTCAAGTATATATGTAACAAGGAAGGACTAAAGGCAAGTTCCATTGCACTTACTGCACTTGTAGAGTATACCGGTGAGTAATAGCTCCTCATTTGTTGAAAAATGGTTATTTATTTATTTTTTTGTCTACCAATTATTTAGTCGTGAAAAATCTTTTCTTTCTTTTGGCCACTAAATATTTAGTCGCAAAAAAACCTTAATTTTCTTTTGGCTACCAATTGGTTAGTCATCAACAACTTCACTTCTTTAAATGTTTAGTCGCCAAAAACTTTCTCTAGATTTTTTTTATATATAATTTCGCCTTGTATTTATTCTATGCAACATGTACCCTGTATATAAACAAATAATAACAATCTAAGAAAAATTAACTTTTAACGTCAAATTTGAAATATAATAGAAATTCCATACAAACCACGCATAATCCAACTTAAAATAATAATATACAAAACAGAGGATTATACAAAAACCATGTCTTTCGTATACAAAAAGAAATATCCAAATGGTAATCTATACCACGACAAATGTAATATGTCTATGCCAAAAGTAATTTGTATCGCGCCAATAGTTATCTGTACAAACAATAGTAATCCACAAAAAACAAAGGACAAACATAATAACAGATTAAAAAAAAAAAAAAGGTCCTCCGCACACAAATAAGGAATATCCACATTTCTACGCCAAAAACCATCTGTAAAAATAAATTAACCATTAGTATTGATTGAATAACATTATCATTTCAAATTATAAAAGAAAATTATATAAAATTCGAATGTATATGATCTTTTCAAAATTGAATAATTATAGTCGTAATCATATGTTGCATGTCCAGACAAGTTTCTCCCAAGTTTTCTTCTCTCAAAATGCAATTTTTCA
>JAPPVO010003446.1:0-33247 GCA_030407325.1 Camellia japonica | reverse complement strand
TCCCTATCTAGCTGAGGGTCCAGGATGAGCATAAGCCTAAGTCCATTGAAGTGAGGCTTCTAAGGGGATCAAGTCACTGCTGGTTATAAAAGCAAGGCACCCTCGTTGGTCTAAGGTAAGTTCTTTCTTGTGAGTTTAAGCACAATTTGCTATCTTTGAGAGATATTGATTGTTGACTTGATCGTTGGAGTGCCCCCGGGTGGACGAATCACCGCCGGATTCTCATCTTCTTGTGCAGGTTGTTGGGTTTAATCTATTCTACCGGTACTCTTTAGTTGAGTTTCCTGTTTGGTTGTGTGGTTAAAAATCAACACCCACAATTTGGCGCCGTCTGTGGGAACTTAAGGAGAATAGATGGCCAACAACGGGCAGGAAGAAAAGGGTAGGACGACATCCATAGTGAGAGTGGTAAGCATGCAAATCCCAACGTCGGGGAGAAAATCGCAATGAAGGAGCACAGGATCCGAATCCTGGGGAGAAGGACGTTGGCAAAGAGGGTAAGGCCCCGAAGAAAGCAGACCGAGATGAGTATTACAACGAAAGCGACCTCCAGGTATGGAAAGATAGATTCCTGAGGAGGGATGGCGAGAGGAAATGAATGTCAAACAAATTGGCAGACTTGCAGTCGGTTGCCAACTTTATGATGCAGAACAACGTGATGCAACCACCGTTCCCGTTGCAGGACGCACCAGTACCAGCAGCAAAGACTGACACCCAGAAAGGGGGGCAGAAAACAATCCTAATAGTCTCGTAGCATGGCAAGGAAAATGAGCGCTCACATCGGCCTTCATGGGATATCGGGCGAGTAGAGTCAGTAAGAGGTAAGTCGTAGAGGACGCCATGAACCAAGGGAACCTATGCCAAAGAACCTCGGCATATCCAGGGGAAGGGACTTTGCTACAATGATGCCAGGAGCAACGTGCCAAAAAGGCTGAAATCTGTTGATAGCCGAGCTCCCAGCTGAACGAAAGAGGATTTGAGGGACTACCTTCAGAGGAAGCGACTCCACTCCGAGGTAGCATCCCTCGTCAAGCCGAGAACGCCGTTCTCAATGGAGTTGGATAGATTTGAGGCCCCAAAGAGATTCTATATGCCGAGGTTCCAGATTTATGACGGTAAGTTTGATCCGAACTTTCATGTCGGCTTATATTTAAATTCAGTGGCTTTGTATAGCAGGAATGAGCAGTTGTTGTGCAAGATGTTCCTCTCATCCTTTAGGGAAATCGCATCAGATTGGTTTCACAAGTTGTCGAAAGGAACTGTGAAGAGTTGGGAAGGCCTGACCAGGATGTTTGTGGCCAAGTTTGTAACAAATAAGTTGTAACCACTAAGGGTAAACTCCCTAATGGCTTTGAACATTAGCGAGGGTGAAAGCCTCAGGGCTTATGCCAAATGGTATTATGAGGTGTTCAACCGAATACCGACATATAACCAGGAGCTGGTGGTCGTATCTTTCAAAACGGCCTAGAGGCTGAATGCCCATTTCGAAAGTCACTTGCAAAAACTCTACCAAAGAGTATGAAGGAGCCCATGACATGAATTGAGAAATATGCCAGAGTAGAGGAAGACACACATGGAGCAAAGGCACCAAAGCAAGAGAAGAGAAACAGCTTGCCGAAGTGAGGCCAAGGTAACACTAGTTTTAACAGGTGGAAAATAGGGTTAAGGGGTGCACAGGCAGTCACCACGGTATTCAGGATCCCGGTCTACAAAGTTCTAGAAAGGATCAAGTCTTGTGAGTATGAGTTAAAGTTCTAGAAAGGGCTACAATGGCAATTAGCTTTCTAATGGATGTTATTCTAGTAACTAGTGAGTATGTGTCAAAGTAATCAAGACCTTCTTTTTGTCTATATCCTTTAATCGCAAGTCTTGCCTTATATTTGTCAATTGATCCATCCGCTTTCATTTTTCTCTTGAAAATCCGCTTGTACCCAAGAGGTTTACAACTTAGTAGTAGATCCACAAATTCCTAAGTGTGATTTTGCAAGATGGATTCAACTTCACTATTTACAGCCTCTTTCCATAAAAGAGCCTCAGGACTGGACATAGCTTCTTTAAAAGTTAAAGGCTCATATTCTAACAAAATGTTAGAAAATCTGGACCTAAAGATTTTGAGGTTCTAGCACGTTTACTAGGCCTAGATTCCTTTTGCTCATTTTGATCTATCTCTTGCTCTTGTTCTTGATCATGATTAGTAACAACATCATAAGGTCTTTTATTAGTACTAGTCTCTTGTCTAGTCTTATTAGGAAATACATGTTCAAAGAATGATGCATTCCGAGATTCAATAATAGTATTTATATGCATTTTGGAATGTTCTGACTTATGAATAAAAAACCAATATGGACTACTATTTTTTGGCATAACTAATGAATATGCAATCAATAGTTTTAGGACTTATTTTAGTCTTTTTAGGATTAGGAATAGCCAATTTAGCCAAACACCCCCACACTTTTAAGTATTTGTAGGATGATACTCTCCCATATATCATTTTATAAGGTGTTTGATTCAATTTTTTTCGGGGTACTTTATTAAGTATATAATTAGCAGAAAGTATTGCTCCCCCCCCACAAGTTTTGAGGTAATCCAGAACTTATTAACATGGCATTCATCATTTCTTTTAAAGTCCTATTTTTCTTTTCAGCAATTCTATTTTGCTGAGGTGAATAAGGAACGGTGGTTTGATGAATTATTCTATTTTCTTTACAAAACTCACCAAAAGGTGATTCATATTCACCACCTCTATCACTTCTTAGTTTTTTTAATTTTCTTACCAAGTTGATTTTCAACTTTATTCTTATATTAAATAAAAGTTTCCAAAGCTTCATCCTTGGTTCGAATTAAATAAACATAACCATATTTAGTATAGTCATCTATGAAAGTGATAACATATTTTTTCCCACCTCTAGTTTGAATTGATTTAAAATCACAAATGTCACTATGAATTAATTCAAGTAGTTTCGTACTTCTTTCAATTGAATGAAAATGAGTTTTGGTTAATTTTGCCTCAACACAAATTTCACATTGATGATTTTGATCAATTTCAAAATTAGGCAAACATGTCATATTAATTAATCTACGCAAAGATCCATAATTAACATGTCTTAGTCTACTATACCACAAATTTGAATACTCAAGCAAGTAAGAAGAAGATGTACTATTATTAATAACAGAGGATACAACAATCATTACATTTATTTTGAAAAGGTCATTAAACATGTAACCTTTTCCTACATACATCCTGTTTTTGGTAAGTATAAATTTGTCACTTTCAAAAACTAGCCTAAATCTATTTTTACTCAACAGAGATTCGGAGACTAAATTCTTGCGAATGTCCGGTACATGCAGCACATTGTTGAGAGTGAGTTCCTTTTTAGATGTTATCTTCAGAATAATTTTTCCTTGTCATTCAACTTTGGAAGTCGAGGAGTTGCCCATGAAAAGTTGTTCGCCGTTGTCCACCACAGAATAGGATGTGAACATCTTTTTGTCGGCACAGATGTGGTGAGTAGCGCCAGTAGCCACCCACCATTCTTTAGGATTTCCGACAATGTTTGCCTTGGAAACAACTACAGAAAGATTTATGTCATCTACACCATTGGAAATTTTGTCTACTTCGGTCATATTGGCTTGAGCAGGCTTCTTACTTGATCTTTCTTTGCCTTTGCGCTTGCTACGGTAATCTTTGGCCCGATGTCCCTCTTTGTCACAGATGTAACATTTGACATTTAAGTTGTACTTCTTAGTTTCCCCTCCTTTAGAGCCTTGTGCGGAACTTTCTCCAAAATACTTCCATTTCTTAGCTTTTAGAGCATGTTCCACCACATTTGCCTTAGACTCCATTGGATGCTTACTAGCCCGCTTATCAGAATTGCGGTTGTCCTCCTCAATTCTCAAACGTATAATCAATTCCTCTAAAGTCATTTCTTTTTGCTTATGTTTGAGATAGTTTTTCAATTAAGGTAGCAACTTGGAAGGATTCACTAAGAGACATGCCTTCTGCATGAATATTATGCAGAATGAGTTAGAGATCTTGAACTTGGCTAATCATAGTCTTAGAATCAATTATCACAAAGTCCAGAAATTTGCCTACTACAAATTTTTTCGAACCAACATCTTTTGTTTTGTATTTTTTCTTCAAAGATTCCCAAAGTTTCTTTGTCGTCTTGATAGGACTATAGACATTGTATAATGTGTTACCAAGTAAGTTCAATATGTAATTACGGCAAAGGAAATCAGCATGTTTCCAAGCATCGACCACAGCAACCACTTGCTGGTCGGTTTCATCCTCGTTTAGAGTAGAAGCATTCTCACGAAGAAAACGTGTCAGGCTAAGAGTAGTAAGATAGAACAACATTTTCTGTTGCCATCTTTTAAAATCAGTTCCTAAGAACTTCTCTAACTTTTCACCGTGATTGACTGGCACGGTCATAACAGGAGCAATTGCAGTCACTATACCAGTACTAGTTTGGGCATTAGTTTCAGTAGCCATGAATTCTAAATTATAAAACAAAATTAGAATTATAATTTTATACTATACAGAAAATTAAATCATAAACACAAAATTTTAATTCTATAAACATAAAAGAAACAAGAATTGTAACTTTTATTTTCAATTAATTTGAAAATAAAATTTTATTTAAAAAAATTAATTCCACATAGAAAAATATTTCTGTAACACTTCAAAAATTAAAATACTGAAAACATAATTTTAATTAATGAAAACTCAGAAATTATTTTCGAAAATCAAAATTAATTTTTGACCAACTTCACAAATGAATATTCTGAAATTGTTAATGATAATCAGTATATTACTACTAGTTGTCAAAGAAAATAAATAGTATATTACTACTATTTATATTTTCCAACCAGAATATTATTTTATATAAGTATATAAAATAATTTTTATAATAAGAAGAAAGAAAGAAAAAGAAACAAACGGAAAATTCTATATAAACAGAATAATTTGAATTTATCTTAAGATTGTTGGAACAATCTTCTTTGTAAAATAAATAATTTTGAAGGGTAAACTACCAATAGGTCCTAATAGTTGGACTTATTTCCCATCAAGTCCTATTGAAAATAAGTCTTGGTAAAATTATCGCTAAAACTAATTTTTTTGTGACAATTTTTTTTATATGTCGCTAAAAATTAACAATTAGTGACTTTTTTTTGTCATGATTTTTATAAATTGTAGCTAAAACTTACAATTAGTGACTTTTTTATGACAAATTTTTTCCATAGGACCTATTAGACAATAAATCAACTTATTAGGACCTACACGTAAGTATCCCCAATTTGAAACCAAATCAAAAAAATAAAAATAAATTACTTACAGAATTTATTTACCGAAGTGAATAAGTACAAATAATGATCAAGTCGAGTGTGTGACACTCTATCCTTAAGGCAGATTCGCCTCGCTCCAGTGCTTACGGATAAATGACATTTATCTTCCAAGATACAATGATCTTTACATAGATTATAGTAACACTCCAAACAATTTGTACGGCGAACTAGAACCTGTGTTCTACATTCTCAGAATTTTTCTCTAAAAACTAATATGAAGAACAATGCAAACAGAGAGCAAAAATGGGAAGAGAATTAATTTTCTAGATGATCAAACTGCTGGAAATGTCCTGGTATTTATAGGCAAATTGGTGACCCTTTGGAAGGGTCGAACATGTAGGTTTTCAAACCAAGCAGGTATGATTCAAACTTGAACAGATCTGCTGGAAAACTAGTTTGAATCTGCCCATAACTATTGGGCAATTTTAAATCTGTAAGAACAGTTTAATCTATTGGAAAATGGAAGGGAATTTACGACTTGAGCACTACAAGAATTTTCACTTTTGGCAACTAAATTTTTAGTCACCAAAAGTCAATTTTTAGTCGCCAATGGCTTTTAGTGACTAAATTATTTGGTCGCAGCACTAGTCACTGAAGAAATGTCGGGAAAGGTAATTGGCGACTAAAATTATTTTAGTAGCCAAATGTATTCAATTGCCGACTAAATTTCTAGTTGCCAAAAGGTTGGAAATAAAATTAAATAGCACATTTTCGGCTATTGAAGGTTTAGTCGCCTAAGGTGTTATGCTTTTGGCTACTAAAATTTTAGTCGACAAATAGTTTGTGCTTTGGCTACTAATATTTTAGTCGGCAAAAGTGTTATATTTTTTGCTACTAAAGGTTTAGTCGCCTAAAGTGTTATGTTTTTGGCTACTAAAATTTTAGTCGACAAATAGTTTGTGTTTTGGCTACTAATATTTTAGTCGGCAAAAATGTTATGTTTTTGGCTACTAAAATTTTAGTAGGCAAAAGTTTTTTTATTCTTCAGCTTTTGTTTTTAGCTACAAAATATTTTAGTCGCCAAATGTTTGATTCTTTTTTGCTACAAAACTTTTAGTTGCCAAATGTTTGATTTTTTTTTGCTACAAAACTTTTGGTCGCCAAATGTTTGATTTTTCTTTTGGCTACAAAGCTTTTAGTCGCCAAATGTTTGATATATATATATATAATATTTTGCTACAAAACTTTTAGTCGGCCAAACTATTTTCCCAATTTCTTTTTAACTACTAATTATTTAGTCGCCAAAAATATGATCTTATGTTTTATCACAAAATTATAATTTCTCCACAACCTATCTATATTCCATGTAACCTGTAATACGTATGTAAACAAAATAATACGTATACTATCAATCATTCCACAATCTGCATCCGTATACAAAAAATGAATCACTTTAAATGTCAAAGTCCATACAAATCAATTATTGTCCAAACTAAAAAAATAATTCCATACAAAATATAGAATCATACAAAAATCAAAACCCTCCGTATACAAAAAATACTTTCACAAAAGCAGAGAATGACATAGTTAGCAGGATTATACAAAAGTGTCAAGTGTCCTCCATAAACAAAAATGTAAACTATCCACAAGTCCACGCCAAAAGCCATCTACAAAAAATAAAAAAATAATTGCATCCATTACAAAATATCAATTCTGAAAAACATAGGAAAAATGTTATAATAACATGCATTTAAGGTAGAACAATCTATAAAAATATTTTTTCGAAATACAATCATATGTATGTATCATGAAATATTTATTTCAAACTTGATTTCAATTTACAAATAATACAATTTTTAGGAGCATACCTCTTCATAAAATAAATTTTTATGAGTAGAATGTTTTGGTGGTAAATTTATTTTAACTCTTTTTCATTCTCATTTTCCTAATCAAAGTAAAATGATTGAGTAATCTACGGGGTTATTGATAAACTTCTACCTATAACTGACTCAACTGCTGTAACTGATCCTGTAACTGACTCATCTGTTGTAACTGATGACTCAACTGAATTTCAGCAATCAAAGCTACATTAGACACAGCAGCTCTCTACTGCATTTGAGCTGCACACCTCTTCCCTATTACCACAGACATAGAGAGAGTCATTGATAGATCTTCTATCACAGTCACGTGTGACTAGCAGTACTCAACATAATATCTGTTACAGTTGTAAAGTTTGTTAGTTAGTTATCAGTGTTTGTTAGTGAGTTAGTTAGCAAGATTGTGTATATAATCTCTTGATCAGTTGTAATCAAAGTAAGTGAAATAAAACAAATATCTTCATCTTCTACATGGTATCAGAGCTTTAGAGCTCTCACGAGCAGATTCATCCATGGCAGCTCATGCTAATGCATCCATGGCTGATCCTGTTTCTCTCCCATCTAGTCTTAATTCTCTTCTATCAAATTTTAGCTCTCTTGTCACTGTTAAACTTGATGTTAGTAATTTTCTTATCTGGCGAAATCAGCTTCACCATATTCTTCGAGCAACTGGTTTTTTGGGCTATGTGACTGGAGCAATCCCTTGTCCTTCATCTGAAATTACTGATGCCTCAGGAAAAACAGTTCTTAATCCTGCATATGCTCAATGGGAAGCCATTGATGCAAATCTCCTCACATGTCTAATTGCAACACTTTCTCCTTCTGTATATTTCTCTGTTCTTCATCTACAAACTTGCTCACAAGTCTGGAAAGCACTAGAACAGAGATTTACATTTGTCTCTCGGTCTCATATTCATCAATTGAAGAACAAACTTCACACCATCCGTAAGCAATCTTCCTCAATTGACAGTTATCTGTCACAGATCAAAGAAGTCTCTGATCAGTTAGCTTTGTCTGGTGCAAAGGTTGATGATGAAGACCTAATTCTTCTCACATTAAATGGCTTACCAGATGAATATGATGCATGCAAAACATCTATTCGAACTCGATCTACTTCAGTGTCTATGGAAGAACTCTGTTCTCTACTTGGATAAGAAGAAATTCATATTGAAAGTAAAATCAAGCATTCCTCTAATCAAGATTTGCATGTTGCTTATTCAACAACAAAAGGTTCTTCTGGTTCTGGTTTTGATACTTCATTTTCCAGCTTTGGTTCAAATCCTCGTACTACTACTTTCAATCATTTTAGAGGCAGAAATCAGCACAGAGGCAGCAGAGGTGGCAGATATCAGAATAATTTTCGTGGTGGAAACAGAACTAATTGATATTCTATCAATAGATCCAAATCTGATTATCCTGGTCCTACTACATCTATGTGTCAGTTCTGTGGAAAATTAGGTCATATTGCTTTAGATTGTTAGTATAGACATGATACCACTTATCAATCTACTTCTACTCCTGCACCAAAAGCCTATACTGCAGCTGTGCCATCATTCTCATCAGATTCTACTCTATCTACTGTGCCTCCTTGGTATATTGATTCAGCAGCCACAAATCATCTCACATCTGATTGGACTAATTTTCAGCAGTATCAAGCTTATCAGGGATCAGATCAAGTTCAAGTTGGAAATGGCTCAGGTTTGCCTATTCAGCATGTTGGCAATGGTATTCTTCCTACACCACATTTTTCATTCCTTCTTTCCAATCTTTTACATGTTTCTTCTATATCTTCCAATCTTCTATCTGTTCATCAATTAACCAAGGATCACAACTGTCTTGTTATTTTTGATTCTGATTCTTTTATCATTCAGGACAAACACACACATAAAGTTCTGCATAAAGGCTCAAATGTCAATGGCCTTTATCAAATGTCTCTATCTTCTTCCATCTGTTCCAAGCAACCACAGGTTTTTCAGTCTTTCACTGGTCCCACTGCTCCAGTTTCTGATCTGCTGTGGCATAAAAGGTTGGGTCATCCTTCAACTGTCAAGCTGCAACACTTGGCATCACATCTTCCAAATAAAAATAGGTTCAATAAAGACATAGCCTGTACTGACTGCTATGTGTCTAAAAGTCATAGACTTCCCTTCAAATTGTCTTGTTCTTCTGTTGATAGTCCATTTTCCCTTATTCATGCTGATGTTTAGGACCTTTTACTGTTGATAATGCCCCATTTCGATTTTATGTTTTGTTTGTTGATGATTGTACTAGATTCACTTGGATCTATCCCTTGCAGTTTAAGAGTAAAGTATATGAAAAACTGCTTGAGTTTAAAGTCTATGCAGAAAATCAATTTCATACTTCTCTTAAAATTCCAAGAACTGATGGAGGTACTGAATTTGTTAACAAAAGAATTGCTGCTCTCTTTTCTTCCCATGGTATTATTCACCAAACAAGTTGTCCTTATACTCAAGCTCAGAATGGTGTAGCTGAAAGGAAACATAGGCATATAACTGAAACAGCTATCACTCTTCTTCACCAATCTTCTCTTCCTTTAAAATTTTGGTTTGATGCTATAGCTATAGCTGTCTTTTTAATAAATAGAATGCCTAGTTCTATTCTTTCAAATAAATCTCCATTCCAGGTTCTTTTTAAAACCCTTCCAGATTATTCCTTCTTCAAGATCTTTGGTTGTCAATGCTTCCCTTGGTTGAAACCTTATATTCCTCATAAGCTTCACCTTAAGTCTGTCTCATGTGTTTTCTTAGGATATCATTGTGGACACCCCATTTTTGACCGTCCTCAAGACTTGGTTGTGCTTGTAGGTACACCCAACGGCGGGTTCGATTGCTCGCCCAGCATTCGACTGCCGCGGCGGAACCTCACTGGTTCGGGTTTCCAGAACCTTGTATCCTTTTTGTCTCATTTTTGGACCCTGACCTAGTCCTTTCAGGGTGGCTCCTGTGGTGCACGGCCGGCCATGGCATGGCACTGCCGGCCATGGCTTGGCCCCTGCCGGCCACTGGTAAACACCTGCCAGCCATCAGTGTGGCACTACCGGCCATTGCTGATGGCCGGCACCCCCCCTATTTCAGCTAGTTTCCAGGAAGATCTTTTGTACCAGCTGGATTCCTCATATCTGCCCTCCATACACGTGGAGGGATCAAAGCCAAGAAAAGCTTGTTCAAGAAGCTTAAGCTTTGCTTTGTTCTATATAAGGAAGGGTCCTCTTCCTTAGCCAGGGGCTGAGTTTTTTAAAAAAGCCAAAAAGCTTCCTCTCTCTCTATATTGTGTGTATTTTGTGCCTTAAAAGTTAGATTTCTTTGCACTTTTTCACTACAAGCCATAGCACCACACCTCCATCACTCATTCTAGCATCTTGGAAGTCTTTTGCAGAGGTTGAAAGCACCATTCCTTGGTCCAAAAGCTGCTGGAGGCTTAGTCTACAAGGGTAAGTCTCCTTTCCCTCTCTTTTGGCTCTTTCTTTGCATGCAATTTTAGCCTTTGTTTCTTACACTTTTGGGCTCCGACCCAAACTGGAAATAGTCATATTTTAAGCTCATCTCCATGTTTGATTAAGGGTCTTTCTCTGTTTGAGGTTTCCTTCTCACCCTTTGTGTTTAAACTCTCTTTTAGGCCTATTTTTGCATGGTATTTTAGGCTTATTTGTGAGCTGTTTTAGACTTGGTTATAAACTGTGAAATGGCTTGTTTTGAGCCCTTATTCAACTTTGTTGAAGAGCTCTCCTCTGTTTGAGGACAGCTACTACCACTTGCCTCTTTACCCCTCTTTTAGGCCCTTTTCTTGCATGCTAGTTTAACCTTACTTGTGATTATTTTCGTGGCTTGATGTAAACTGTAAAGTGCCTTATTTTGAGTCCCTCTTAAACTTTGTTGAAGGGCTCTTCACAATTTGGGGCCAGCTGCTGTCCATTGTCTCTATTCTCACTTTTAGGGCCATTTTTGCATGATAGATTAGCCCTATTTGTATTCATTTTTGAGACTTGTTATAAACTGAAAAAAGGCTTTTTTTGACATCATCTTAATGTTTTATTAAGGTTCCATTTTTTTTTGAGGTCATATGCTATCTTGTATGCTTGGTTGCCTCCCATTTTGAGCCTTATACCCTAGCTCTTGTTGTATGCTTTGTTTGGCCTTCTAGCCACTGAAATCCAGTGGATTTTCAGTGGCTTGGGGGGTGACCCCCTCTCACCTTGACTTGTTTGATAATCATTTTGGCCTTCCAAAGAGGCCCTATCTTGCATGCTTTGTTGACTGATTTTGGGGCCAATTTGGTGAGTTTTGGGACTATCATATTTGATTTTCAGAGTTGTATATGCCATGTCACTTGTCTATCTTATATGTGCCTAATAACTCCTTGTATGGCCATCTAAAGTAACTCCTCATTGGTGCATGTGTTGGCTGCATTTCCATAGTTATTTGGGCATATTTTGGCATGTTTTATTCACTAATTTTTGCTGGTTTGATGAGTTCTTACCTGTTTCATACACTTGCCATGTAAACCATGTTTGTTGGTCAAATTTGCATGCTATTTTAAGCCATCTTGCTAGCACCTTTTGGCCATACTTTGAACTAAGAAAGTTCATGTTTTAGGACTGCCTTGACTCTGTCTTCATGCTTCATGATCAAATAATGCATGCTTTGTATAGCTATAAGTCATTCCATGTGCCTAGTTTTGAGTTTCGGGTCTCACCTCATGCATCGGGTGCCATGTTTTCATGATTCGGGACTGTTTAGCATCATATTTCAGTGCTGAAATTTGCTTGTTTGCATACCATGTTCCATGCCTTACCATGCTTTGGTAGAGTGGCATTCGTGCCTTAGGTTCGGTCCTCGGTTTGCGTGCACGCGTGCACGCGTTTCGAGTGTCTCATTTCCATCTTATGGCCTTCTATGTTTTGTGGCTGAGGTCCGCTTGTATTGGTGTAAGTCCATTATGCATTGTGTATGCCATTTCATTTTATAGCATTGTGTATGCTAGGTTGTATGTTAGCGCATTGTGTATGCCATGTTACCCCGTGCATCGTGTATGCCATTTCATAGCATTGTGCATGTTAGGTTGTATCCTAGTTGCATTCATGCATATCATGCATATTGCATTGTGTTTGGGATAGGAGTTAGCCCGAGCACGGGAAACGAGGTACGTTTCGTACTCCGAGTGACGGAACGTGTCTCAATTCCCCAGTCGCCGACACTGTGGATTACCTATGATGGAGTTTAGGTCTTGTTGTGTTTATGTGTGCATTCATTTCATATTAAGTCGTGCAATTCGACTCTTCGGCCATCATGCATCGAGATGCGTGATTGGTGGCACGAGGATCGAGGACTACGCTCCCTGTAGAGTAGTCATGCATACATATGTGAAAATACATTGCCATGCCCCTTTCCTGCTCTCTGTTGCAGCAAATCAAGAATCAGCAGACTTTCGGAGCTTGGCGCGCTTTCCAAAAACAATTGCAAATAGAGGCTAATTGGGGCATCGCAGTGGATTTCCGTGCAAAACAGCTCAAACATGCATCTTCCATCGTTTGGAATAGAGTCGAGGCAGTCCCTAGCTTGCATGCTAGTTTACAGCTTTCCTAGTTTAATTTGTTAATTAATTAGGATTTTGTATTTATTCGGACTGTAACTATTCATTTGGGGCTGTATATTATTCTTTCGGACCCTCTGCGCGAGGGCAATGTTGTAATAAGTGTGCGTGAGTGTGATCTGTGTCTTCCAACCCCACGTCTTTCTTCCCTTTTATTTACCAGCTTATGATGATTAGATTAGGGCATGTTTCAATTAGCATACAGTATGATAGCATGTTTGCATTCATTCATCTGTTTTGCATGCACCGAGCTCGGCGCATCATACTAACTGCATTTGTATTTCAATTCCGAGTTGAATACTTGATAGCTGTTGCATCTCATGTGCCATGTTTAGAATAGCCGAGCTTGCTATAGTTGCATTATTGCATGTGTTGCATTAGGCATTTCTGTATAATTAGGATCATGCATGGATTTCTAATTAGCTTCTGTTTTGGCTTGGAGTACTCGGTAAGTTTTTATGCTTTAGCATCCTTGCATGCGTGTGAGTGACTGCCATGAATAGCATGCTTACCATGAGGCTACTTGCTTATGTGATATAACTGCCTGAATGCCTGTGGGTGAAGGTTGGGTTATTTGGATTGGAACAATGCATTGACTGTGAGTTTTAAGCCCACTAGATAGTGGCAAAACCATGTTTTCTAAGCCCACCTGAGGGTGGCAAAATCTGCATTTTAAGCCTACTTGCGAGTAGCAAACCATCTTTCAAAAACAAGCATGAAATGTTCTGTCCCAATTCAGGCGACCCGGTCTATACTTGTATGCTGTGCGCATCACGCAGTAAATCTAGGCTAATAACCGGAATAAGAGCATACAATGTTTTCAAAACTAGATATCATGGTTAGTAGAGGCCGATCTTTGATCGGGCGAGCGGGGGTGCTCATAGCTGACCTTCCCCAATCGTACCCAAGTTCCCGAGCCGAGGCAACTTTGGTGATGACGGACACATGGCCTTAGGCAACGAGTCAGGGTTTCCTAAATTTCCCCAATAAAATATTTAGGTGGCGACTCTGTATCTGGCAAAGCAGTCCATGTTTGGCACTTCTTTCAAAAAATCTATTTTCAAAACGATTTGTCGGATTTGGACTCTTTGGTGATTCATCGGTCTTGCATTGCACTCTGCGAGATTAGATACAGGACCGTGACATTGAGTCCTGAACTGTAGTAAGCCCAAAATCGAACAGAACGGGATTTCCCTCCCGAGGCGTTCGGGGACGTCTACAGTTTCTGGCGACTCTGCTGGGGACTTAGAGAACTTGACTCGAACTCATGATATCTGGTTTTGTCTACACTTATGTGTTTCTTTGCATTGCATTTGCATTGGTGCGCCTAGGACACCGTATTTGCCATCTGCTATTCTTGGACGGTTTGCCGGAGGCTTGTCTTGTCAAGGTATGACCATAAGGCTGACCGGTTATGGGCTTTGCCAGTATGGGAACACAAACCCCGATTTTACCGGGGCACCCTTTTGACCATTCGACCTAGTGCATATTCGGATCCATAGTGACCATTCCAAGCTAGGACAAGTTGCTTACCCGATAGGTTGTTTGAAACCGCTGCGTGCGTAGTGAAACCCTAGCTCCTGACAAAATAGGACAGGGAAACCCTACCCCAACATAGGGGTGTTTTGGTTTTCACTTATCTGTTATGTGCTGTTAGAGTGCGTCTCTACAGGGAATGCATGTATCGGTGTATGAGTTTGGGCGTCAGGCTTGCAGGCAACAGTTAGTGTTTGAGAATCAGTTATCTGTGGGTATCAGATTCAGTTTTCGGGACGGTGATTCAGGGATAATGATCAGTGTTTGAGGACAATGTATATTCAGCTTATCGACCGTGTGTTGTTATGCTCAGCTATGTGTTGTGTATTTATTTTAAGCTGTTATGCTGTGCATTTCTCTGGTTATTTATTTCCTTTTTGCTTTATTTATCTTTTGCTAGGACAAGGTTTTAGCACAATTGCTTCCGACCCAGTAGATATTCCCCAAGCACTTTGGACAAGAGGTCGTCGGCTCAATCGATCTGAGGATCTGGTTGACGGACAGCCAGTGTTCAATTCTCTACCCCCTAGTTGTTAGGAGAAGGCCAAGAAAGCGCAGTGTGTCTGAACAGAGGTTACCAGAACAGTGGTCTACCCTAGCAGTGAACAGTCGGGTTGAGGTCTCAGTTTCTGCTATAGAGATACACCTACCAGTCAGTCAGCAGGATCAGCAGAACATAGCTGGAATGGAAGAAATGATGCGACAGATGCAAGAGAGCATGAAGCAAATGCAGGATGACACTGTCCGCCAAGTGGAGTTCTCCAAACAGCAGGCCACAATCATGGCCCAGCAGGCCGAGCTCATCACTAGACTGCAGCAGCAGACCGGAACATCAACCTCACACCCAATTCCTCCCCCACCAGGGGTCCCACTACCCGAGCAGACACCAACTGTTCAGAATGTCCTGCCGAATGCCCAGAACACTTTGCCAAATGTCCATGTTGTTTAGGAGGACACAGACATTCCAACAGGGCCGGCTCCGCCTCCGCTTCCACCTCAACTGTCCAAAGTACATACACCAGTCAACCACCCGGACTCTCCCTTCGAGTTCGAGGTAGACCCTACGGCGCTGAAATTGAGCAAGCTCGAGAAGCTATTCAAAAAATCCCAGGGGGTAAAGGCTATCTCGGATATCGAGGACGGATATACTGATGTGGCCGTGACGTTGCCGGATAGATTCAAGATGCCGCAGATCGATCGCTTCGATGGATCTGGGGACCCCATGGTCCACCTCCGGCTATTTTCAGATATACTGCGGCCAATGAGCCTAACCAGACCACAAAAGCTTTCGCTATTCGGCCGGACCCTGTCGGGTGTCGCCGCTATCTGGTATGCGAAGTTGGAGGATGATGTCAAAAGAAGTTGGGATGAAATGGCCGAGGCCTTTGTTGCGCAATACTCGTACAACACCTCGATCGAGATTACGACTCGTGATCTCGAAACAACCAGCCAGGAGCCCAAAGAGACTTTCTCAGATTTCGTGACCCGATGGAGGGCGAAGGCGTCGATGATGACCCTGAGGCCTACCGACAAAGATCAGATCAGGATGATTGTGCGCAATCTCCAACCAAAACTGATGCAAAAGATGATTGTACTTCCTTCCCCACCTTTTCGGATCTACACGAGATGGGGGTACAAATTGAAGATGCAATGAAACAGGGTCTGATTGACTAAGACAGGGAGCAACCCCGGAGAACTTTTAACCGCAATAACAATGCAGGCCCGCGTGGTGCTGCAACTGCAAGAACTTCGGAGTTAAACATGGTCGCCACCATCCCCCCTCCCCCTCCAAGGCCCATGGCAGCCACACCTTTCTCCAATGAATCCGGAAGCAGTACACAGACCACTGAAATACCAACCCAGAGGCCAAAGAACCTTCACCCCACTATACATGCCCCTGTCCAAGGCTCTAGGGGTCTTAATCAGAAAAGGGCATCTAAAGCCCCTGGAGCCGAGGCCATTGCCAGAAAAACTTCCCCCCACTCACAACCCAGCCAAGTACTGTGCATATCACCAGCAGCACAGTCATGATACTGACCAATGTTTCAGACTGCGTCACGAGATTCAAGACCTCGTTGACAAAAATGTGATTTTGCCTCCCGAGAGACCTAATGTCACAACCAACCCACTCCCTACACACAACCAAGCTCCACTTCCCAAAAGAATCAATTTTATCCAGACTGGGGGCGTGTCTTACAATCCCAGCACCTACATCACTCCTTCCCATCTACCCAAGCCAGAGGTGCTCCTTCCTGACTGCACTGACTTTTTGTGCGTGTTGGACATCTCTACAACCCAACCTGAGCCGATGGTGGTGGTCGTTGAACAGAGTACAAGGGAGATTGCAGAGGAGGATGGAACCGTTGAGTCTGGATTTGAACAGTCTGGGAATTCTGCTGGGAAAGCCTACGATCCAAGTGAGTACATCCTGTCAGTGGGCCAGTCTAAGCCGAGTGTAGGATTGCCAGAAAGAGCAGAACTGTGCGTGATCCAGGGGGACAGATTTGAACAGGGAACGGATGATCTGACGGCTGTAGAAGAGGGCTTTGCCAACCTCCCGTTCTTCGATGACCAAGAATCAGGGGACGCGACAGTCAACTGGTTTGAGTATGAGGAATCGGCAGAAGCTACCGGATGGCTGGATGATCAACTGCATGTTGTAGAATTTCAACCAGAACAGAGTCCGGCAGGGGCAGGAGTATCAATTGTGGCCGGAAGGGCCGGAAGTCAAAGTATATTGCCGGAGAGCGCCGGTACGAAGAATTTCGCTCAAGACCTGAGCATTGTGGATGCAGGGAAAGCTGCATAACAAACTGCATTGACGCAGTCAGAACAAGAGAAATTTTGGGATTCCGAGAGAATCAGAAAGGCAAAAGCCCATGAAGGGACTGAAAGTGCTGTGGGCACGAGGACAGAAGATGCTGCGAGCATACAGGCTGGAAGCACTGCAAGTACAATCATGCCGGAGCCAGACAGGTGCCTTTTGAATGCCAACGGAATGTGGTGGGAAGATGATGATTTATGTCTTGCCCACACAGACGAGGATTGGGGAAGCAATTTACCAGATGACTCCTGGTATCTCGATGAGGTTGATCACATGACAAGAAGCGGGCGATATTTCAAGCCCCCGCACCTGGACCAGCCAGAGGCATCTGGGAAGGATAAAGAAGCGGAGAAACAAAAGGAGAAACATCTTGAAGAGGAGGCTGTGCTCAAACAGTTAAAGAAGATACAAGCAGACATCTCCATCTAGGGACTGCTTATGGCTTCACGAGTGCACAGACAGGCTGTCCTATCTGCTATGGACAAGGCCAAACTCTCCATAGATACCACACCAGAGCAGCTGGTTGGACTGGTCTTTCCGGGAGGAGGTTCCCCGACGATAACCTTTTCAGACAAAGAACTGCCGCCTGAGGGCACAAATCATAACAAACCCCTCTACATCTCTGTGGAATGTAAAGACAAGTGGGTGCCAGTGGTTCTTGTTGACAGGGGATCCGCCATTAATGTGTGCCCGTCACGGATAGCATATGCAATCGGGTTAAAGCTCGCGGACTTCGTGCCAACTACTCAAGTGATCAGAGCCTATGATAACACCAGCATGGAGGTGATGGGGACTGTCAAAATTCAGACCCAGGTTGGTCCAGGACAACACAACATTGAATTTCATGTCTTGGACATTCCTGCAACCTTCAATCTACTCTTGGGGCGGCCGTGGTTGCACCAAGTGAAGGCGGTCTCTTCCACTCTACATCAGATGGTGAAATACCCCTATGGAAAGGGAGTAGCCATTGTTTTCGGGAATTCATCAATCCATCCGCCTCCGGAGGTATCTACGCCAGTCCTAGAAATCGAGCACGGCACGGAAGATGTGTTCTTTTCAGGGTTTACTCTGGCTGAAGCTCGGGTTGTGCAGAATATCATGGCTGTTAATGAGGGAGTATACGTCAGTGCTCAATCTGTATACCTCATGAACAAGCTACAACACATCCCCGGGATGGGATTAGGAAGGAGCGGCCGGAAAGACGTCGCAGCATTGGCCGAAGTGCCACACAACCCTCATACCTTTGGCTTGGGTTATCTGCCCACCAAAGAGGATTGGATACGAAAGGGGAAGGAAATGGCTGGGAGAGCCAAAGCGAAGAAGGCGGGGAAGCCTTTTGACTTAATACACAGGCCCATTCAGGGTACCCTGAACGGACGCTTCGTCCGGGAGGGGGAGGACTTTCCATTTTGCGGCTTCCCAGAGCCGTGGCTGAACGCGGAGAAGAAGCGCATGCCAGGTTTCGAGATTTTCTTTGATCTACAATTACCCGGGGATGACGTTGCCGAAGAGCAGACAGACCCATCAGTTGAGGTTGAATAGTGTAAGGCAGTGGACGCCGAGGGCGCTGAAATTGAAATGGGGGTAGCACTGGCAAGTCTACTCTCAGATCCTCCGATCGACCATAAGTGCTTGGGGGAGAACTTCTCGGTTTCCATGATTGGGGATGAAACGGCTGTGGGCCTATCAGCAACTATTTTGGATGCATCTATCGCACCCTCTCTCACTTGGCAATACGAGGAGGGATTTTTGTCCAGTAGCACCGGGTCAGGTAGTGAGCCGGAATCTGATTCCACCGAGTCTTGTGAGTCGGAATCAGGTTCCAGCTCGACTGAGTCTGAGTCTGGTAATCCTGGGGATGATAACCCGGATGCCACAGTCTTGTCCAGGTCATCTTTTTCCTTTTCATTTGAGTCTATTGTAAATGAATCGGACGATTTGGATGTGCTTAATGAGAATCAAGTAACTGTGGTTTCTGAGTACTTTTCTGTGCCCTTGATTTATTGCATAAACTCAGACTTTCAAAATTTTGATGAAAACGACGAGGACGAAATTCCTCCGGTTTTGCAACGCTTAATTGAACAAGAGCAGGAGAGGTTTGTCAAACCCTTAATGGATGAAATCACTACCGTGAATATTGGTACTGAAGAGGACCCGCGGCTGGTCCAGATCGGGTCCACGTTGTCTTCGGAGGAACGCGAGCGCTTAGTCGCTTTATTAAAAGATTTCAAAGATGTTTTCGCGTGGTCCTACGAAGACATGCCTGGGATCGATCCTGAGATTGTACAGCACCGGATCCCCCTTGACCCCGAGGCCCGACCTGTCAAACAGAAACTTAGGAGGATCCGCCCGGATTGGGCTCTCAAGATTAAGGAATAAGTCACCAAGCAAATCGACGCAGGCTTCCTGCTGGTATCCGAGTACCCGACTTGGTTGGCCAACATTGTTCCAGTGCCGAAGAAGGATGGCAGGATCCGAGTATGCGTGGATTTCAGGGATTTGAACAGAGCTAGTCCGAAGGACGACTTTCCCTTGCCGCATATTGATGAGTTAGTGGATTTCACAGCAGGGCATGCTTTGCTCTCATTCATGGATGGCTTCTCAGGATACAACCAGATAGTGATGGCACCGGAAGACCGGGAGAAGACTGCATTCACCACCCCGTGGGGAACATACTGCTACAGAGTAATGCCGTTTGGGTTGAAGAATGCTGGAGCTACTTATCAACGGGCCGCGACCACGATATTGCACGATATGATCCACAAAGAGGTTGAGGTGTATGTGGACGACATGATTGTCAAGTCCAAAGAAAGAGAGGGCCACTACACCGCCTTGCAAAAGTTCTTCCAAAGGATCAGAGAATTTCGGTTGCGGCTGAATCCTCAGAAATGTACATTCGGTGTTACAGCGGGAAAAATGCTGGGGTTTCTGATTACACAGAGGGGCATTGAAGTCGACCCTTCCAAAATCAAGGCCATCCTAGAAATGCCCCCACCAAGGACTGAAAAGGAGGTGCGAGGCTTTCTGGGTAAAGTGCAATTCATAAGACGGTTTATCTCTAAATTAACCTTGACTTGTGAACCACTTTTTGGTCTCCTGAAGAAAGGAAAGAAATTCCAATGGGACGGCCGATGCCAAGCTGCTTTTGAACAGATCAAGGAATACTTACAGAACCCGCCCGTTTTGTCACCACCAGAGCCGGGGAAACCGTTGATATTGTACCTTTCAGTGACTGAGACTACAATGGGCTGTATGCTTGCACAAGAATCAGAGGACAAAGTAGAGAAAGCCATCTACTATCTGAGCAAGAAGATGTTAGAGTATGAGACTCGCTATACGCCGTTGGAGAAGGCTTGCTTAGCTTTGGTATGGGCTACCAGGAAGCTGCGGCACTACCTGTTAGCTCACTCCGTAATGTTGGTTTCACGACTCGATCCCATCAAATATCTTTTCGAGAAACCAGCACTTACGGGTAGGCTAGCTCGTTGGTTGCTGTTTCTCTCCGAATTCGATTTGAAGTATGTAACACGCAAGTCAGTCAAGGGAAGAGCAGTAGCAGAATTCTTAGCCGACCATCCGGTGGAAGGGGGTGAAGCAGTTGAGTACTTATTCCCAGATGAAGCCATTTTGCACATCGACGATGAAACTTGGACGATGTACTTTGACGGAGCGTCAAATCAGTACGGGTATGGGATAGGGGTGTTGCTGATAGCACCTGACAATTCCCGTATCCCTCTAGCCTTCAAACTCCGGTTCAAAGTCTCGAACAACGAAGCGGAATATGAGGCATGCATTGCCGGTCTAGAAGCAGCCCTGGAACTAGGGGCAAGACGGTTGGACGTCATCGGGGACTCGAACCTTGTTGTGTCTCAAGCTAAAGGAGATTGGAAAGTTAAAGAAAAAAAGATGATGATGTATCACCAGACCTTGGACTTGTTAATTCCTCGGTTTGAGAAGCTAAACTTTACTCATCTACTAAGAGAGAACAACAGGTTCGCAGATTCTTTAGCAACTCTATCTTCCATGATAGACATCCCGTGTGGAGTCCGGATGCGTCCAGTCATCATTGACCAGAAACTCGCGCCAGCCTATGAGTCGATTGCTGCTATAGATGAGGTTCAGGACGAAAACCCCTGGTACCACGACATTTGGAATTTCCTAGAGAAGGAAGCATACCCGCCAGGGGTAAATGCCAAGGATAAAAGAGCAATCAGAAGAATGGCTGTTCAGTTCATCATCTGTGGGGGTAAGCTGTATAAGAGAGGTCATCTGGGAATGCATAAGTTGTGCGTCGATGCCGAAGAAGCAAAGCGTCTGATGGAAGCCATCCATGGAGGGGAATGCGGTGCACATATGAACGGAGTAATGTTAGCACGGAAGATCCTCAGGCAGGGTTACTACTGGTCCACCATGGAGGAGGATTGTATCAGTTTTGTCCGGCGATGCCACAAGTGTCAAATTCATGCAAATCGCATGAACATTCTGCCATCGAAGCTGTATAACATGACTTCGCCATGGCCTTTTTCGGTCTGGGAAATTGATGTGATCGGGGCCGTCACTCCAAAGGGGTCGAATGGGCATGAGTTCATCCTGGTCGCGATAGATTATTTCACGAAGTGGGTTGAGGCCCAGTCTTATGCGGTGTTGAAGGCTTCGCACGTTGCAAAGTTTATCAGAAACAACATCATCTGTCGCTACGGAGTCCCAAACGAGGTTATTTCAGATAACGGTTCCCACTTCAAGAAGGAAGTGATTGATTTGTTGGAAAAATACAACGTGGCTTTTCATAAGTCATCTACGTATCGGCCGCAAACCAATGGAGCGGTCGAGGCTGCCAACAAGAATATCAAACACATACTGCAGAAAATGGTGGAAACCTACCGGGATTGGCCAGATAAGCTGCCGTTCGCTCTGTGGGGCTACCGGACTTCAATTAGAACTTCTACTGGGACGACTCCGTATTCGTTGGTTTATGGGATGGAGGCCGTTCTACCTATCGAAATTGAAGTTCCGTCTTTGCGAGTATTGGCTGAGTGTCAAATAGCCGAAGCAGATTGGCAGCAGAGCAGGTTTGAGGAACTCATGCTCTTTGATGAGAGAAGACTGAAAGCATTGTACCATGTTCAGGGTTATCAGCGCAGAATTGCCCGGGCTTTCAACAAGAAGGTTAAGTCCAGGAATTTAAAGGAAGGAGATTTGGTGCTCAAGGATAACCGAGCTCCCATCCACGACCCAAGGGGCAAGTTCAGACCCAATTGGACTGGTCCCTATATCATTAAGTCTATCTGGTCAGGTGGAGCTGTGGTTCTGATGGATCTAGATGGCTTGGAGTTTTCACAACCGATCAATATGGACAAATTGAAGAAATATCACCCTTGAGAGGCTTGCTAGGTCGAAAACACGAAAGGGCGACCTAGGCAAAACTCAGAGCACAAAAAATTCGAAATTATAAAAATTGAGCTCGCAAGGCTGAAAACTCGCAAAGTTGGCAAAAGTTAGAGCGCAAAAGGAGAGTGAAAATACCCGAGTGAACCCGAGCCTGAACTACGTAAGGCTTGATTCCCATCTTTGGGATACGTAGGCAACTTCATCCTGAAGTTCAGCCATAAACTTTTCCCCGATCAACTTTGTCCATCTTGATCATCTCAGTCATCTTCGTCCATCAGCATTCATCGTAATCTCCGATGCAGTGCTTGCCAGACTAGGGGCAACTTTCCGTTGCCATGCAGCGCCACGGTGCTATTCAGACTAGGGGCAACTTTCCAGTTGCTAGGATCCGGGATTGTGCATCTCAGTGACAGATCTCAGGCGTGTCCAGTTCTGATCCATACCGAAAACAATTTTGAAAAGTTTTAATAAAAACTGACTTTGTTCAAATTAATCTTTTTACAACTAAGACCATTTTTGGACCAAAGCGGAAAATTTTCAGTACCACAACCTTCAATTTCATTGATTTCAAAACAGAGTTCTCCTGCTCTTACATACAATCGAAGTTGCTTTTTATTACATTCATAACGAAAACTTGAAAGTACTAATAAAACAATAAATCCGGGGCATAGTCAAGTCAGGTGTCCCTGCGCCCCCTCCCAGAGCTGGTCGAAGCCTCTGATGCCAAGTTGGGCCCAATCTGTGCCTCTTCATTGAGCCAATCCAAGCACTCATCAGACAAAGTACAACTGAAAGTAGGAGCGGGGCCAGGAGCTCTCTCGTCCTCCACGCTGTGGCATATCGGGCAAGCTGTGCGCCTCGAACCGGGAATGCAGCCGGGTACTCTATCCCCTCTGGCGGGCAAGTCTGATCATGGCCGAACTGGCGCCGGATACGGAATGGGAAGTAGAAGACACAGTGCGTCATGCTAATCAATTGACTCCCAGGTTGACGGGTCATGCTATAGCTCATTGTCGGAAGATTGAGCCAAGGACAGCGCCAAGTAATACGATCTGCGGACAAATTGCACATCCAGTCGAACCACCATCCCTCATCAAGGCATCGACCAGGCGTTGCCTGAAGAAGTAGGCGAGGCTGAGTAGGTGGGCAAGAGTCCACAATCTGCAACTTATCCATCAACCATATCTGGGGAGGGATGAAAAATGAGAGAATAAAGAATAGAGAGATGTACGATGAAAGAAAAGTAAGTAAAGGGTTTTGTGAGAAAAACCGAGCCTGAGGGCCGAGTGATGTGAGCAATACATATGTGAGATTGGGTGGGAAACATTACCTGTAGCAGTAGTGGACTCCCCGTGAATCTGGTTGTCTCCCAACGGTAGAAAGCATCTAAGCCCATCAGTGTCTCGGCCAGTGCCATGGCAATGCAGCTCTTTCCTTCCTTCAAGCCTTGAGCAACTTCAATCAGACGAATGTTAGATCCGCTAAGGCCCGGGGCAAGCAAGAAGTGAGATAGCATGCACAAGCAAAGGGCATGTCACCGAAAACCTTGCCAACGATGGTCGCCACGGTTACCGGCCTCAGAAAAGTGATAAACCAAGCCGAGGATATCTAGTTCCCCGTTGCAGATCAGAGACCGAGCGTCATGCGTGGTAAACCCACACATCTCTCCTAAAGCTTGGGCGTGGCCAAAGCGAAACTGAGGCAAGATCTCTTCATAACGTTCAGATTCCATCAAAACTTGAAAATCTTCGAAAGTTGGACATACCTCTTGCCCGCCAAAGCTAAAGACGTGCGTTACCGGGTTCCAAAACCTCGCCGCGGCATGGAGGAAAGGAAAGTGCAGCGGAGTGCGACTCAGCGTGAATAGTGCATTCAAGCCGAAGCCCCGAAAATTCAGCTTTTCCGAGCCATCCAAGTTGGCAATCCAATTTGTGAGGTTTTGAGCAAGGAATGCTTCCATTTGGTGCAAATTTGAGCTGAAATGAAGAAAATCCCGAAGCTGGAACTCATATAGAAGATAAGGTAGTGAGTGGAGGACACGTGTCGTCATTTCGGAGAGTCTGCCATCGATGGCCGGCGATTGATAGAGATGGTCGGCGGTGGCCGGCAGTGCTTCCCCCCTGCCCCTTGTCTCCCTCACTGAAGACCCAGTTATTTACTTGAGTCCTTTTCTTTGTGTCTTTCAAGGTCTTGTTTTTGTCCTGTTGGACTCTGTCATGTCTTGTTTAAGATGTATTAGTTTCCTTTTCTATGTCAGGTTGTAATTATCTTCCTTTCATGTATCGAGTTGTTGCAATTTGTTTATCGAGTTGTTTTGTTATTAGTCGGTTCACTACCTGATTAGTGCAATTTGAGCGTTTGGTTTTCAAAATAAAACTGTGATTTCGTTTACATTGTTGTGTAAAGCGAAAGTTATGCGATGCGATACGATGCGATGCATGGAATGCACAAATGAAACACTTTTTCAAACAAAAGGGTTGTTTTCATTCCGTCATAGTTTTCCTTTTACAAAAGTAATTGGTTCCAAAATAAACCAGCAATGTGCAAAACTACTAGTAAAAAGGAAAATAAAACAAAAGAAGATCATCATCTGAAGTAGCAAAATGTCTGGACCAGTGCTGGTAGTCTCAAGTGCGGGAATCCGTCCTGGTCCTCTTCCTGGACGAAGGTCCAGGATCTCCACCGTCAGTATCTGACTCTGACTCTGAATGTGGACTCATCGCCTCCTCGTCAGACTCGTCATCATCAGAGACAGGTCCCTGTGAACTAGTCCCTCGTCCTGCTCCCTCTGCTGCTCGAGGAGGTACGGAAGGGCCCGTCCCTGCTCCTGCTGGAACACCCGATGGGCCTGGCGGCAAGAAAGGAATCTGAAAGAGGACGATCCACCAAAATGCATTAGTAATTGAAATGTATCAGATGCAGGAAAAGTGATGTACTATGAATGGTGAATGATTTGCAGTGAACATGCACTGTGAATGGTGTATGGGAACAATGTATCAGATTAATGCAGTGTGCAAGCTGTAATGGTGAGTCAAGAAAGGACTTCATGACACGAAGTGCAGTTTGAGCAAACTTACCGGAATGCCATAGATACTGAGTAGGTCCATGCTCGTCTGCAGCATCCCTATCGCTGAAGCCGTCATCGCCAGAGACTGACGAGTGTACTCAATGGGAGCCTGCAAAATGTTGGAAATCATTAATACTTTGCAGAATATCAAGTGAAATCAAATGACTGTACAAGGAATGACAGTGTAGTAAATACCGGAGTCGAGCCATAACCTCCGACAAGCTCGTGACCAGCTGGAGGAGGGGCAAAAGGAACCTGATAAATCTCTCCTGCTCGCCCTCGAAGTGTCATAGTAGCAGGCAACGCTGGCCATCCAGACTCCTGTCTCTCCTCGGGACCTCGCCTCCTACGAGACCGGGCTGATCCGCCTCTACCTCTCATAGCTGGAGCCCTCGCTCCCTCTCCTCCTCGGACACCAGTCAAAGGCGGCATCAAATGTGTCTGAATGAAGGTCGCGTAATCGCCCTCGGCACGGAAGTAATCTGTCTCCAGCCCTACCATGAACTGGATCACCCGGTCAGCAGATAACCTGTGTGTCTCCCTCATCGATGGTGGAGGCGCCATCGGTACAAATGGAACAGGCAACCCCAAAGTCTGGCGCACAAAGCGCTCACTCAGAAACCACGCCCGACAGATCGGCCCCTCGAAGAGGATGCGGTACTGAGACATAATCTGGGCGGTGCGATACTGATCCCGGAGTCCTGACGGAATCACCTCCCATGGTCGCCATGTAATCTGAGAAAGGGAACCAACAAGATGATTAGTCGTCAAAATAACTAAGGCAGGTGCATTGGGCTAATTGAAATGGTCTTATTGCAGACTTGCCTCACGCGCCGCAACTGTGTCAAAATACTGCCGGAAGAACATGAAGCTCTCCCGGGTCCTACGACGGAGCGGACCGTCATACACCTCAGAAAATGGGACCGTCACTGCCGTCTCCTCCACCGGATCTGGAGCTAACCTCGGGAAGTATGCATATACCCAGAGCTGTTGAACAGATGTGATCAGTACAGCGCATGAGCAAGAATACAGAAAACAGAATACAGAATGCAGTATTGTACATAACAGATGCAGGCCTAGACGGACGGACATTACATCCTGTGCATGTAGTGTATCATGAGCAGTGTGCAGTGTATGGTGTGTAGAGTGCAGCATGTATGGTGTACAGAAAATGCAAAGCAGAAAGCATATGCTATGACAGTGAGTACAGAGAATACAAATGTTGAACTAAGCAAAACGTATGAAGGCTAAGCAAAGTAATGAAAAGGGGAACTGGGTCATGTACCTCCCAAGCTCGCCAATAGCCTCCGATCAATCTCCCACGCAACCGAGAAGTAGAGCTCATGTACCCATACATAGTAGTGAGGCCGGCCGCGCCCCAGTTGTAGGAGCGGACCCGCGGAAGCACTACCAGGGCGCTCAAGAAGTACAAACCCACGGTATTCCACCTGTTCGAAAACAAGGTGGTACCAAAAAGGAATAGGAGGAAGCCCCTGGCATACTGCTCCACTCCCTCATCAGTCTGAGGATCCTCCCCGCGGAACTGCTCCTCGAACCAAGAGTATCTAACCATGCCCGCTCGCGCAAGGGGTGGACGTGCCCCAAGTAATACCTCCCATGCAGCCACCCACTCCCCCATGTCGGGATCTAAGGGGATCGGATCACCTCCCACTCCCAGACCGGTGATCATAGCAAAGTCGAAAGGAGTCATGGTCAACTCCCCTGCTGTGGAAAAGTGGAAGGAATTGGTGGTGTCCCACCACCTCTCCACCAGAGCCCCCAAGAGAGGGCGACTCGCTGTAACTCGCGTCAGCCCGCGACAAAATATGCCGAAGCCAGTCTCGTCGATAATCCGGCGGACCCCCGTGGGGAGTACATCGTACCAGTCGCGAGCGGTCGTAGCGCCGTAGCCTCGGAAGGAGCGAGATCCCTCCTATTGAAAATACAAGTTCAAATCAGATCAACAGTGTATTGAAAATGCACTTTCAAAATCAAATCAGGGGAATATTGAATATGCAGCTTTAAACCAAACCAGCACAATCCGAATCAGATCAGCAGTGTGTTGAAAATACAATTCAGCTCAGAGTGGTAGTGCATTGAAGATACAGTCGCATCCGGAGCAATGATGTGTTAAAGATGCATTCAGATTCAGAACGGTGACGCATGAGATGCGGTTATGTGCAGTATATGCAGGGTAGTAATGTGTAAGGTGCAGTCAAGTGCAGATCAGCAAAGTATGGAATGCAGTCAGATCAAAGCATGCGATGTAATCAGATCGAAATAGCGCAAGAAATGCAGGCGGTCGAAAGTAATATTACAGAAAAAACAGAGATGGTACCTCTACAGCAATGGCCGACAAGTGAGACATCGGCTCCCTCAATAAGAGGTCGTCTGGCACGTCCTCATCAAAATCGGTAAAAATATGGATGCCTCCCGCCACCGGAATGATGTGAGTCTCCGGATGGTATACCGCAGGGTCGAAGGGACGTACGTCCAATGGTAACGGCTGAGGCTCGACCTCTGGCTCAACCGCAAACTCCGCCGCTAACTCTACTGGAGGGAGTGCCGGGAAGCCCTCGTCATGAGGCACATCGTCAGCCATCTGAGATGAATGCACAGGAATGACGCAAAAAATGAGCAAAAATGGGCAAAATGGTGCAATTTGGAATAAATTCAAACCCTAAGAGAGAGAAAATTCAAGAAAAGTTGAAAAAAACCGGAAAAGTGAACTAACCTCGAGAGAAGATCGGGGGAAAATGATCCTTGAATGCGGAAAATGGTGAAAGAAGCCTCGGATGCAATTTCTGATCGGTTCAAACCAAAGGAAATCAAGAATCCTTCGCGATGTAAAGTTGAATAGGGTGTTGGGAAACGCGTAGGACGCGCGAATCTAGAGAGAAGGCACACCTAGGAAGGAAGAAAAGTGATTTCTATGGAAGGATTTGTGAGGAAATAGAGTAATTTTGAGCCAATTTAAAGACCCACGGCTTGCAAGCCAAGTTTGCCCCAATCTGCCACCGATGGCCGGCGGTGGCACATCGATGGCCGGCAGTGTGCTGTCGATGGCCGGCGGCTGAGGCTGATGGCCGGCGGTGGCCGGCGGTTGTCCCTGGTGACCAGAAAGTTTTTTCCAGCTTTCCTGCATATTTGACTCTTGGTATTTGTCCCCGAGTCCCAACAATCCTGTGGAATACTCAAAGCTTGATTTGAAACGCTTCCGTGGGAGCTCAGGAGTCATGCCTTCAATATACGATGGCTTACAACCATCAATGTGCACGAGGTGTATTCTTTTGACGCAGCCCAAACCCTCCGGGAGGTAAACCGGAGGAGATGTCTTTATTAAGCATCTTTCTCTTTTGTCAAATATCAATTAGCATTCATTTGCTACAGCAAACATCAATCTAATTCACATGCATTGTTTTGCATATCTCTAACGTGCATTGTCATGCATCCCCCCTTATCGCGCATCGTCATGCGCACTTATCATGCATTGTTGTGCATTCTCCTTATCGCGCATCGTCATGCGCATCTATTATGCATTAACATGCATTTGCTCTATTATGCATTGTCATGCATTCTCTTTATCAAATATCGTTATGCATCCCACAGGAGGTTACACATTGCTCACGTTTCGGCGTGTGCTTTACTGACATGTGTTCATTCCTTTTATACACATTGCCTGCGTTGGCCGCATGCTTTACTTACATGTGTATTTTCAAGTTTCGTTACACATTGCTCACGTTTCGGCGTGTGCTTTACTGACATGTGTTCATTCCTTTTATACACATTGCCGGCGTTGGCCGCATGCTTTACTTACATGTGTTCAAGTTCAATCTCTTTCTATACACATTGCATGCATTGTCGCACACGCTTTACTTACATGTGTTAATGCATCTTCACTTTGTATGCGTTGTCACGCACTCTTCAAATGCATTGTTATGCATCTTCCTAACGATATTGTACCTGTTAAGTTGGTTTCTTTTTTCAGGCACGATATTGTATGTACGGTTCACTTAAAGCTGGCATGGCTAGACGAGCCGCGCAAGTATTGTATCCTTCGTGTGAAATGGGGTAAGAATTGCATAATTCTTTTACATCCTTTCTGCATTGTAGTGTAGTTGGATTTGTGTTCATCTGCTTAAAACTGTCGCATGTTTGCTTCATTACAGCATCCGTGGCATGATTGTTAATCATGCCCTTGTATCTTGTATATCATTTGCATTTTGCCCCAGCCTTCGGGCGCATCCCTGCATGCTTTTACTAATTGATTGTCTGAGTCTTCGGCCTTGTCAAAAATGGGTCGTCTCTAGGCTTTGACAATCACTCTCGTCATTGTTATGACTTCTGAGTTCTGTCAAAGAGGGGCAACTGTGGACACCCCATTTTTGACCGTCCTCAAGACTTGGTTGTGGTTGTAGGTACACCCAACGGCGGGTTCGATTGCTCGCCCAGCATTCGACTGCCGCGGCGGAACGTCACTGGTTCGGGTTTTCAGAACCTTGTATCCTTTTTGTCTCATTTTTGGACCCTGACCTGGTCCTTTCAGGGTGGCCCCTGTGGTGCACTGCCGGCCATGGCATGGCACTGCTGGCCATGGCTTGGCCCCTGCCGGCCACTGGTGAACACCTGCCGGCCATCAGTGTGGCACTGTCGGCCATTGCTGATGGCCGGCACCCCCCCTATTTCAGCTGGTTTATGGGAAGATCTTTTGTACCAGCTGGATTCCTCATATCTGCCCTCCATACACGTGTATGGAGGGATCAAAGCCAAGAAAAGCTTGTTCAAGAAGCTTAAGCTTTGCTTTGTTCTATACAAGGAAGGGTCCTCTTCCTTAGCCAGGGGCTAAGTTTTTTAAAAAAGCCAAAAAGTTTCCTCTCTTTCTATATTGTGTGTGTTTTGTGCCTTAAAAGTTAGATTTCTTTGCACTTTTTCACTACAAGCCATAGCACCACACCTCCATCACTCATTCCAGCATCTTGGAAGCCTTTTGCAGAGGTTGAAAGCACCATTCCTTGGTCCAAAAGCTGCTGGAGGCTTAGTCTACAAGGGTAAGTCTCCTTTCCCTCTCTTTTGGCTCTTTCTTTGCATGCAATTTTAGCCTTTGTTGCTTACACTTTTGGGCTCCAACCCAAACTGGAAATAGTCATATTTTGAGCTCATCTCCATGTTTGATTAAGGGTCTTTCTCTGTTTGAGGTTTCCTTCTCACCCTTTGTGTTTAAACTCTCTTTTAGGCCTATTTTTGCATGGTATTTTAGGCTTATTTGTGAGCTATTTTAGACTTGATTATAAACTGTGAAGTAGCTTGTTTTGAGCCCCTCTTCAACTTTGTTGAAGGGCTCTCCTCTGTTTGAGGACAGCTACTACCACTTGCCTCTTTACCCCTCTTTTAGGCCCTTTTCTTGCATGCTAGTTTAACCTTACTTGTGATTATTTTCGTGGCTTGATGTAAACTGTACAGTGCCTTATTTTGAGCCTCTCTTCAACTTTGTTGAAGGGCTCTTCACCATTTGGGGCCAGCTTCTGTCCATTGTCTCTATTCTCACTTTTAGGGCCATTTTTGCATGATAGATTAGCCCTATTTGTATTCATTTTTGAGACTTGTTATAAACTGGAAAAAGGCTTGTTTTGACATCATCTTCATGTTTTATTAAGGTTCCATTTTTGTTTGAGGTCATATGCTATCTTGTATGCTTGGTTGCCTCCCATTTTGAGCCTTATACCCTAGCTCTTGTTGCATGCTTTGTTTGGCCTTCTAGCCACTGAAATCCAGTGGATTTTTAGTGGCTTGGCCATTGTTTTGAGCTTCCAAATCAGAGGGGGGTGACCCCCTCTCACCTTGACTTGTTTGATAGTCATTTTGGCCTTCCAAAGAGGCCCTATCTTGCATGCTTTGTTGACTGATTTTGGGGCCAATTTGGTGAGTTTTGGGACTATCATATTTGATTTTCAGAGTTGTATATGCCATGTCACTTGTCTATCTTGTATGTGCCTAATAACTCCTTGTATGGCCATCTAAAGGAACTCCTCATTGGTGCATGTGTTGGCTGCATTTCCATAGTTATTTGGGCATATTTTGGCATGTTTTATTCACTGATTTTTTCTGGTTTGATGAGTTCTTACCTGTTTCATACACTTGCCATGTAAACCATGTTTGTTGGTCAAATTTGCATGCTATTTTAAGCCATCTTGCTAGCACCTTTTGGCCATACTTTGAACTAAGAAAGTTCATGTTTTAGGACTGCCTTGACTCTGTCTTCATGCTTCATGATCAAATAATGCATGCTTTGTATAGCTGTAAGTCATTCTATGTGCCTAGTTTTGAGTTTCGGGTCTCACCTCATGCATCGGGTGCCATGTTTTCATGATTCGGGGCTGTTTAGCATCATATTTCAGTGCTGAAATTTGCTTGTTTGCATACCATGTTCCATGCCTTACCATGCTTTGGTAGAGTGGCATTCGTGCCTTAGGTTCGGTCCTCGGTTTGCGTGCACGCGTGCACGCATTTCGAGTGTCTCATTTCCATCTTATGGCCTTCTATGTGAGTGTGGCTGAGGTCCGCTTGTGTTGGTGTAAGTCCATTATGCATTGTGTATGCCATTTCATTTTATAGCATTGTGTATGCTAGGTTGTATGTTAGCGCATTGTGTATGCCATGTTACCCCGTGCATCGTGTATGCCATTTCATAGCATTGTGCATGTTAGATTGTATCCTAGTTGCATTCATGCATATCATGCATATTGCATTGTGTTTGGGATAGGAGTTAGCCCGATCACGGGAAACGAGGTATGTTTCGTACTCCGAGTGACGGAACGTGTCTCAATTCCCCAGTCGCCGACACTCCGGATTACCCATGATGGAGTTTAGGTCTTGTTGTGTTTATGTGTGCATTCATTTCATATTAAGTCGTGCAATTCGACTCTTCGGCCATCATGCATCGAGATGCGTGATTGCTGGCACGAGGATCGAAGACTACGCTCCCTGTAGAGTAGTCATGCATACATATGTGAAAATACATTGCCATGCCCCTTTCCTACTCTCTGTTGCAGCAAATCAAGAATCAGTAGCCTTCCGGAGCTTGGCGCTTTCCAAAAACAATTGCAAACAGAGGCTAATTGGGGCATCGCAGTGGATTTCCGCGCAAAACAGCTCAAACATGCATCTTCCATTGTCCGGAATAGAGTCGAGGCAGTCCCTAGCTTGCATGCTAGTTTACAGCTTTCCTAGTTTAATTTGTTAATTAATTAGGATTTTGTATTTATTCGGACTGTAACTATTCATTTGGGACTGTATATTATTCTTTCGGACCCTCTGCGCGAGGGCAATGTTGTAATAAGTGTGCGTGAGTGTGATGTGTGTCTTCCAACCCCACGTCTTTCTTCCCTTTTATTTACCAGCTTATGATGATTAGATTAGGGCATGTTTCAATTAGCATACAGTATGATAGCATGTTTGCATTCATTCATCTGTTTTGCATGCACCGGGCTCGGCGCATCATACTAACTGCATTTGTATTTCAATTCCGAGTTGAATACTTGATAGCTGTTGCATCTCATGTGCCATGTTTAGAATAGCCGAGCTTGCTATAGTTGCATTATTGCATGTGTTGCATTAGGCATTTCTGTATAATTAGGATCATGCATGGATTTCTAATTAGCT
>JAPPVO010003445.1:0-24481 GCA_030407325.1 Camellia japonica | reverse complement strand
TCTGGCTCATCAACTTAACTAATATTATGTTTTCTTGTCTTTGCAAACCTTTTGAGCTTTATTGGTGGAGTAGTGAAGAGAGTTAACTAGCACTACGCACACTTGCATATTTTTATCAAGGCTTCCACATTGCCGTGTGTTCACCCTGCCATCCACAATTAATATTTTATTTTTGACATATTGCCAAACAATCAAATTACATAAAAAATAAAAATTGTGCATAGATTGACTTTGGACCAAAGTCGACTTACATGATTGGTAACAACTTAGGGTTTATGTGGTGTGATAACAATGCTATGCTACAAAACGACATAGCTTTTGACTTTTGAATTATGACTTTTTATTTTATTTTTACAACTTAAAACTTTAAAACAATATAGTTTTAATATATAACATCTCTATTGTTACATCAAGAACCGACTCTTTTCATATGGATCTCACAAACATACAAATCAATCATCAATACATGGTCGGTCTGCATAACATCACTCTAAGAAAAATTATTAACAAAAAAAGCTAATAACTCTAAAAAAAAAAAAATACATGTAGTTTCGATTATATTTTTATATAATGCAATTAACATTTGATATCACGATCAATGTCCATTCATAATCGATGGGGTCGCCGACATTGACATCGAATCATCGGTAATCGATTGCGACAAGTCCTCGGAGTCCTCGGAGTCGACAACCACCTTAATATTCTCAATCTCCCTCGCGACCTCTGCCATGTCCGGCCTCTTTTCTGGCGCCTTTTCACAGCACCTTATCGCAATCTGCAAAAGCCTCAGCATAGAGTGGGCCGCGCTCCGCTGCACAGCGATCTCAACGTCGAAGATCTCAGCCGTCCATTCCTCCCGGACGGCACGATGGACCCAGCCGCAGAGGTCAACGCCGTTGACTCCGGGAGGAGCGGAGTGGGCGGAGACGCGACCGGTGAGTAGCTCGAGGAGGAGGCAACCGAAGGACCAGACGTCCGATTTTTTGGAAAGTCTTTTGTAGTTTTGGAATTCGGGGGATTTGTAGGAGACCATGCGTTGGGCGGCGATGGGGAGGGAGATGAGGGAGGCGAGGGAGTAGTCGGAGACGAGGACGAGGTCGTTGTCGAGGAGGACATTGGAGGATTTGAGGTTGCCGTGTGGGGGGAAGACGGTGGTGGTGGTGGATTTGGGTGGGTTGAGGTGGAGGTAGTCCATGGCTCGTGCCACTGCGCGGGCTACTGACAGTCTTGCTGTCCACCGGAATGGGACTCGGCCTCTTGTTCCTCTTCCTCCTGTAAAGTCAAGCAAATTATATCGAATCGAATGGATAGTTTAAGTACAGAGTCGAATATGAGTTCTAAACTATATGAGATGGTCATGTTTGGTTATGTGAAATTAATGTGTACGGATGCGAATGAGTAAATGGATGATGTTTGGTTGATATCAGCAATTTAACATTTCATGAAATATTTATTAGTCCTTCCAAGAAAAAATTCATTCATTGTGACCCTCCAATTTTTAATTTTTTATATAAAATTTATTATGCCCCCAATTCAAAAATTCTAATTCTGACCCTATTCACTTCAATTGATCAAGAACTCACTTAGACAAATTTAGTACAAATACTTTAAATTGACATATTTTATCAGAACTCTAATTTTCGTTTGAATAAAGATTGAGAACTCTAGATTTAGAACTCTAAAGATAACTTTAGTGATGTGGTAAGAAGTGGGGTCCACATGCAATGCGATGTGTGTGTCTATGTTTTTTTTTTCCCTCTCTGATCACATCACTAGAGTTTTCTTTAAAATTCTAAAATTAGAACTCTCTATCATTGTTATTTTCACTTATAAGTTTAAATTTCATGTTGTTTAGTCCAAAGTTCATGCCCAATACTAAAATGTAACTCTCAAAACCATGCTCTAAACCTTCTAATCTTGTAGTCATTTTTCCTAGGAAATCAAATTACGGACAAAAAAAAAAAAAAAACAAACAAACAAACAAAAAAAGACTTCAAAAGAATGGACTCAGTAATAAATCAACTTACCATGAATGCGATTATATACATTTCCATTTGATGCAAGCTTGTGAACCAACAACTTCTCTTCTTTGGAGTAGTAGTAAGCGAGGAGAGGCAACAAGTTTGGGTGTTTCAGGTCCGCCAAAGCTTGCAATTGTTTCGCAAACTCGCTATGGCTCAAAGGCCTCAAGTCCCTTAGCCTCTTCACCACCACGGCCGGTCCATCATCCACCATGGCCTTATAACAATTCCCAAAATTTCCTTTCCCCAGACCCTCCGCGGATGCTTTTAGAAGATCATGAAGCCCAAAACCCCGCTCCACGCCATCCATGAATGTCAATTTACCTCTCTCTCCTCCTCCTCCTTCTCCACCTTCGGATTCTACATACCCTTCGCTTCTTTGGCTCACCTCTATATCTTGCACAGCCTTCTCTGCACGTACTCCTTTGACAGGACGACTACCTCTCATATTCATCGCATTACTGAGCTGTTTAGACTTTCTGCAGTAGATCATGAAGAGGAACACAACAACAATAAAGCCAACAACATCAATGACTAACAAAATGGGAGCAAAGCGAGACACACCACTGTGTTTAGGGCTATTATCCGAGGATGTATCGTTATTGCTATTGCTGCAGGGATTGTAAGATGGTGAGCCACACAGTTTTGGGTTACCGGAAAATGATGAGGAGTTGAAGGATTGGAGGACTTTCGTGTTTGGTATTGCCCCGGTGAGTCTATTGTTCGATACATTGAATTCTTTCAAGCTAGACTGATTGAAAGCCGGTATTGAACCTGCTAACATGTTGTCTTGAAGCTGCAATGACTCTAGGAAAGCAAGACCCGGGAGAGAATTAGAGATCAGCCCATCAAACATGTTTGATGACATGTCAATCTGAGTCAACTTCTGATTTTGTGAGAAGTCCATCATATTCCCCGATATTGAGTTGTTCTTGAGGCTAAGAACTGACAATTCAGTGAGGTTGAAAAGCGTGTCGGGCCTGATTTTCCCAGTTAGGCCCATGTTTTCTAGAACAACCTCGGCGACTCTTCCATTGGTACACTTTACACCGTACCAATATGGGGTCGTAACGATATTGTAGCAATTGAGACTGGTCCAGTTGTTATGGAGGAAAGAGTTGTTGAGCTCGTCTGCAAGGGCCAAAAGGGCCTCCCTTTCGGCTTGTTGGATGCCATTTTGGGCGAAAACGAGACCGCGTAGAGCGAGAAGAGAGATAACAAGAAGGTGGATAAAGAAGTGAAGAGAACAACCCATTGCTCAATTCAGTGTGGAGTGTGAGAGTGGTGTGGTTTTAGATATGAAGGCTATCATAGAAACAAGAATGTGGTGGTGTTGATAATTAGGTGGATATGAAATGAAATGGAAGATATTCTAATAATATGCCATTTGTACAGCAATTGATGTTCATTGTTGAAGATAAAAACTAAAGTGATTGTTTTTCTGCTGGATTTCTCAGCTGAGAATCCTATGAAGATTGTTACATTGTTTGTATATATATATGGGTAAATAATGTGACGATGATGTTCCAGCTAGAATGAACATTGTGTGGAATACCCATGTTTATATTATTTTGTTAAAATGAAAATTTTGGCCTCTCATGGCTTGTACATGTTCTATGAATTTTGGCTTCTCACGTTAATAATTTTTATGAGTTGATTATATGGTAAAAATGGTTGATAAACTATTGTAACTATTACAAGTTTATGGTACAAAAAGATGACCACTTAATGGTAGGTCGGCTGTTGTTGGGGTTTATTTTTATGTGATTTGATGATTAGAAGAATATAAAATTGAGTTCGTAGATAATTTTCAGTCATCAATTCTTTGTTATTATATCCTCGAATTGATAGAATTGGAATCGAGTTATATCTCAAACTTACAGATTCTATCTGAAGTAGAATTGTAAGACAAAAACGCATTTGGATAATTTTCAGCTTGATACATTGGAATTAGTACTATAATATGCCATAGGGTGTATTTTCAAACAAGGACTAGGTTTTTTGCCTGAATAAAAAGAAAGGGCTGGGCTAGGGTTAAACGAAATTGAATAAGCTTTCATTTTGTCAATAACTTACTTTTGGAATGTCTGGATATAGATTATTACTAGCTACTCTTGTTTTATCTTCTAAGAAGTTAACTACAATATTGCTTTGGAAGAATAAAATTGTAGAATATAGGGTTTGGCATTAGAGAATTACTAGTTTAAGCCAACAGATGGCTTGAAACCAACTGACGTGTAGATCAATAGCATTGACGTGTCTATCAATAGCACTAAACATTTTAATGTTCAATCAATGCTCGACACAGAGTCAATTTTTAAGTTGCCTGTATATTATTTTTCTTAGCATTAATATTGTGTGCTTTTTGACAACTTACGCCTTGTCTGAGAACAAGTTTTTTTAGTAATTTTTTGATTTTTTAGTTAAAATATAATGTAAAAAAAATTAATATGTTTAGGATGATTTTTTATATTTTTACGAAAAGATATGCAAAAAGTAGAAAGAAAAATGAATATTTGATTTTTTGGTATAAGTTGTTGACTTTTTAATTTTTTAAGTAATTTCTTGACTAAAAAAGTCATTTACCAAACGAGGCCTAAGGTAAAAATTACGTTTGTAGTTTGTTTGTTAAAAAAGTTAAGTTGACTTTTTTAGTGAAGAGTCATTTGGCAAGTCTAAAAAATTCATATATAAAATTACAATTATATCTTTTATATTTCTTTATATTTACATGAGTGGAAATAAAAATTTTCTACATTTGGTGGGGATAATTTGATCATTTTATTGTGATGTAATATCATAAACAATATTAACCAAAAAAGTCAAAAGTAACTTTTTATTAACTTCTCAAATTACTTTTTCTAAAAAAGTAAAAAACTTGATAAAAAGTCAAAACTCAATTTTTTACTATTTTCTCAAAACACTTTGATATTGAAGGTACACGTTTAGAGTTCGTATTTCCATTTTCTTCATTTTTTTTTGATATTGTTAAAACAAAGAAAAGTTCAAAAACACTACTCATTTACATATAAGCCCCGTTTGGAATGCCTATTTGGGCTAAAATAGACGTATAAGACAAAATAAACTATTTCAGTCAAATAGGACAAAATGTCACATTCAAATCATAATCATTTTATTTTTTCTCTTACAAAAGTCAAAAAAACCAAAAAGCCTATCCCAAACGAAATTTTTTAACCCTAGACTAAAATAGTATAAAAGTCAACCAACATTCCAAACAAATCTATAGTATTCATTTTTGTGTTAAAATAATTTTTAAAAATTCAAAAACAACTTTTGAGTGGTTCCTAATGGTGAGTTGTCCCCCCTCCCCCACCTCCAAAAAAAAAAAAAAATTCAAATTTAAAAATAATTCACCAAACAAGTTCATAATAATATTTCAAACTGGCACACACTTGCAGTGTCAAGTTGCATCCTGCCATGTTGACGCATGCCCTATCAAGGTGCCAACCCAGTGTAAATAAAATGTTGCTCTTTATTATTTTTGTTCCATTAATAACATCTATTTATCCACATCCTTGATCATCAAAGGCTAAAAACATCCCTGGGTTCATAAGCAATTATATAGAATTTGCACAAAGCATTTTGCCACAAACTCTCCACATAAACTTACAAACAACTCCCATAAACTACCAAACAAGACCCACGTGTTTTTTATTCTGTTCGGCACAACTTCTCTCAAGCTGAAAGTTGATAATTATATAACATAAATTAAAAACACTATTAAGCAGGAAGGGAAGCTTCTTTTTTTTTAAATTATTTTTTTAACTTGTAGGGAAGCTAGCACCCTAATAGGCTACCACTACACATGAGCATCCCACGAATCAGCACAAGAAGCATCCTACAGTATAATACTAGCCATCCCAAACAGAGACCAACCATAGCCATATTCCACAAGGCAAGCACAAAAAAGAGTCAAGTGACCACCTCAGTTCTCATCTCTTAGGACAGCTTCAATTCTTTAAATTCCATACCTAAAAAAGTCATTAAATAAGTCAGAGTTGTCCAAGGAACTCTTGTTCATGTTTTTCTCCATCGTCATTGCGATCTATCTGTACTGCTGACTGGCCAAACCTCGCGAACAACACACTTTAGCAAAACCATCATAATTCAAACTGAAGTCATACTAAACAAATTACTTCCTGGAAATTATACAATAATCATCTTCGTCTACAAAAATCTACTATGATGAGAGACAAGGAAAAGGCAACAAAAAAAATTGTCTAAGTTCCCAGTAATAACAACAATAATGCATAGGTGTAATGACACATAATCATCTTCATCTACAAAAATCTACTATGATGAGAGACAAGGAAAAGGCAACAAGAAAATTTGTCTTAGTTCCCAGCAATAACATAATGCATAGGTGACACACACCCAGCACACAAAACAATAAAAACCCTAAAAAAAGTAATGAATTAACAGCGGGAAAAAAAAAACTTTCAAGTTCCCTGACGTAACTACCGTGACATTGTACATTGTAAACACGAAAGGATACTCTATATCCATACACAGTTAGAATAGAATGGTTAACGTAGTCATTTTCATATTTCTTCCCAATGCTTCACATATGCTTCATGCTCGCTCACAATCACGTCTAATCAATATCAATACAAAGTAGAGAATAATGTAATTTATGTTGTGAATTGTATTTCTTGCATCAAATTATATTCCATTCTGATTCCATGAGGAATCTATGGTTGCCTTGTTAACTGGGCTTCAATTTTCCTCCATCAGACACCAATAACTTCTCCGTCGACTCAGATTTTGTTCTTCAATTCCATGACCAACTTTTACAGTAGTAGTATCTGGGCATTATTGATTGAATGGAAATCAGATCAGAATCCTTGCACATTTGTCTTCAGTAAACCTGGGTTGGCTGCTAAAAATGAATTTGTCTTCCTATTTTGGGGATCAATCTAACAATAGTGTCGATTCTTTTGTGATCTCAAGTTCAATGACCACCAATCAGCGCATGAATACAGTGCTTCAGAAGGAAATACAACATCTATCAACATTGATTTGATGTTTAGTTATTAAAGATTTACTTGTTCACACATCAACTCAATTTCTTGCAATATGATTTATCAAAACATAGTATATTCAGTTAGTAATCTTAATGGTGAGCCAAAATCAACTTTAATAACCACATCAAAAAACAATCTATACACATTTGAGTGAACTACCCGTGATTCTCGGGATACTCTTCTAAGGAGTACAACATTGTATACTAAAACAATCAACAACAAAGAAAGACAGAAAAGGAAGAACGAAACAAGGTACCAGAAAACAAAGTCACCACAATAGCTATCCCACTCCAAAAACATATTCCTCTACAACATCAAATGTTTTCTGGTATAAAATAAATATAAAAAATCTCCGTTTATAAGTACGCAAATTCCCCATTCAAAATAAAGATGAAACATAATCATTTTCCCGCCTTTGCTCTTTGCTTTTTGTCAGGCGCTTTGTTTTTATCTTTACTTTACAACCATGCAAACCATTATACACGTGACACGTGTAAACCACTACCCCATAAGGAATCAAAAGTACTCACACCACTCACACTTAAGCCCGGGTGTGACTTCCTTTACACCACAATCATACACGTGTCCAGCATCCATGAATGTGTGAACAAGAAGTGATTGCAAGAGATCTAGAAGTTGTTCTTTTGGGCAAGAGCATTGTGAATATGTGAGGAAAACATTTTTTGCATAGAAACAGAAAGAAGCTTAGCGAGACATTTTGTAATGGAGAACAGTAAACTTACACCGGCCGTACAAGGCCTCCCTATTATATAAAAAACCTAGTGTGAGTTGGTGTGACCTGAGGAGGCACTGTATTCCCCCCCCCCCCGGGGGGCAAATCTGGGCTGTCCATTCATCGATGTTGGACACGTGTATGGTTGTGGTGTAAAGGAAGTCACACTCGGACCTAGGCGTGAGTGGTGTGAATGTGAATACTTTTGATTCCTTATGAGGTAGTGGTTTACACCTGTCACGTGTCTAATGGTTTGCGTGGTTGTAAAGTAAAGATAAAAACAAAGTGCCTGACAAAAAGCAAAGGCGGAAAAATGATTATGTTTCATCTTTATTTTGAATGGGGAATCTGCGTACTTGTACACGGAGATTTTTATATTTATTTTGTACCAAAAAACATTTGATGTTGTAGAGAAATATGCTTTTGGAGTGAGATAGCTATTGTGGTAACTTGGTTTTCTGATATCTTGTTTCATCCCTCATTTTCTGTCATTCTTTGTTGTTGATTGTTTTGATATACAATGTTGTACTCCTTAGTATCCCGAAAATCACGAGCAGTTCACTCAAATGTGTGTAGATCGTTTTTTGACGTGGAAAATAGGACTCTGGGAAGAGAGCTGGTTGTCAACTCTGGCGAAGTCTGTTCGTGGGTACGAGGAACACAGGGAAAAAATATAACAGTTACGATGCCTGAGTAGAAGGGTTAACAAAGGTAACAGATCTTGACCTCTATCCAAAAGGGAAAACTACGAGAAAAGGAATATGACCTAGAGAATTTGTGCTCATCAATTTGAGATAGTTTTATAATTGCTAGGAATTGAACAAACTGACAGCTAAGCAAGTTACAGTAAGAATTTAGTAGGTGTCTAACAGAACCATAGCAGATTACAGCGAAAACTAGAGACAAAGCCAGCTACCATGGAAACTAGACGGTAGAGCCCGAGGTGCCAGTTCTTTTGTTTTTATGATTTTGTTTGGAAACTAGAGCAAATCATCTGTTACCTTTGAGAGTTTGGTCAACGTGAAAAATGGTTCTGCACCGTCAACCTTGCTATCTATGCTTGTAATCTCTAATGACTTGAGAAGTCATTGCCTTTAACTCAGAAACCCGTCAAGGAATATCCAACAAGTTAAAGCAAGAAGGTGGTCGACCAAGCAAAGGGAAATGGATGGATCTCAAACTATGTTACGCGGAACACGGATCGTTTTGGTACAAGGAATAGGAACAATGTGGGACGTGCTCTAAAATGTGGAACAATAGGGGTAGGCTTGTATAAATCATAGTATTAGAATTTAAGGTGCCTCTAATTGTTAGAGCAATTTTTCTTAAAAACATTTTTACGAGTATTATGGCACATTTATCTTTAAAACATTTATTTATTTATTTTATCTAACTAGTAGGGAAGCTAGCACCCTAATAGGCTACTACTACACATGAGCATCCCATGAATCAGCATAAGAAGCATCCTACAGTATAATACTAGCCATCCCAAATTGAGACCACCCATAGCCAAATTCCACAAGGCAAGCACAAAAAAGAATCAAGTGACCACCTCAGTTCTCATCTCTTAGGACAGCTTCAATTCTTTAAATTCCTTACCTAAAAAAGTCATTGTACTAAAATTGTCAAGTCAGAGTTGTCCAAGGAACTCTTGTTTATGTTTTTCTCTATCGTCATTCTGATCTATCTGTATTGTTGACTGGCCAAATCTCGCGAACAACACACCTTAGCAAAGCCATCATAATTCAAACTCAAGTCATACTAAACAAATTACTTCCTGGAAATTTTACAATAATCATCTTCGTCAACAAAAATCTACCATGATGAGACACAATGAAAAGGCAACAAAAAAATTTGTCTAAGTTCCCAGCAATGCATAGGTGTAATGACACACGTAATCATCTTCATCTACAAAAATCTACTATGATGAGGGAGGAGGAAAAGGCAACAAGAAAATTTGTCTCAGTTCCCAGCAATAACATAATGCATAGGTGACACACACACAACACACAAAACAATAAAAACCCTAAAAAAAGTAATGAATTAAGAAGGAAAAAAAAAAAAACTTCTTAAGTTTCCTGATGTAACTATCGTGACATTGTACATTGTAAACACAAAAGGATACTCTATATCCATACACAGGTAGAATAGAATGGTTAACGTAGTCATTTTCATGTTTCTTCCCAATGCTTCACATATGCTTCATGCTCGCTCACAATCACGTCTAATCAATATCAATAGAAAGTAGAGAATAATGTAATTTATGTTGCGAATTGTATTTCTTGCATCAAATTATATTCCATTCTGATTCCATGAGGAATCTATGTTTGCCTTGTTAACTGGGCTTCAATTTTCCTCCATCAGACACCAATAACTTCTCCGTTGACTCAGATTTTGTTCTTCAATTCCATGACCAACTTTTACAATAATAGTATCTGGGCATTATTGATTGAATGGAAATCAGATCAGAATCCTTGCACATTTGTCTTCAGTAAACCTGGGTTGGCTGCAAAAATTAATTTGTCTTCCCATTTTGGGGATCAATCTAACAATATTGCTGATTCTTTTGTGATCTCAAGTTCAATGACCACCAATCAGCACATGAATACATTGCTTCAGAAGGAAACACAACATCTATCAACATTGATTTGACGTTTAGTTATTAAAGATTTACTCGTTCACACATTAACTCAATTTCTTGCAATATGATTTATCAAAACATAGTATAATCAGTTAGTAATCTTAATGGTGAGCCAAAATCAACTTTAATAACCACAAAATCACGAGTTACGATGATTTACTGACCCAAAGTCCAGATGAATGTTGTTTGTTTGGCATATGATTAATGATCCTACAAACTATTTTCTTTTTTGCTGCACACAATGAACTAAAACTGTTACAAGCAATAAGGTCCAAAAGGGAAACCTACGAGAAAAGGAATATGACCTAGAGAATTTGTGATCATCAATTTGAGATAGTTTTATAATTACTAGGAATTGAACAAACTGACAGCTAAGCAAGTTACAATAAGAATTTTTTAGGTGTCTAACAGAACCATAGCAGATTACAACGAAAACCAGAGACAAAGCCAGCTACCATGGAAACTAGACAGGAGAGCCCGAGGTGCCAGTTCTTCTGTTTTTCTTTTCTATTGTTTTTCATTATTTTGTTTGGAAACTAGAGTAAATCATCAGTTACCTTTGAGAGTTTGGTCAACGTGAAAAATGGTTCTGCATTGTCAACCTTGCTATCTATGCTTGTAATCTCTAATGACTTGAGAAGTCATTGCCTTTAACTTAGAAACCCGTCAAGGAATATCCAACAAGTTAAGGCAAGAAGGTGGTTGACCAAGCAAACGGAAATGGATGGATCTCAAACTATGTTACACGGAACACGGATCGTTTTGGTATGAGGAACAAGAACAATGTGGGACGTGCTCTAAAATGTGGAACAATAGGGGTAGACTTGTATAAATCACACTATTGGAATTTAAGGTGACTCTAATTGTTAGAGCAATTTTTCTTAAAAACATTTTTACGAGTATTATGGCACATTTTTTTAATATTTTGTTCTCCATTCTCCTTACGTTTTAGTTCATCTATATATACTACATTTATTTTCATCCTAAGGGAAACTTTAAGAAAATTAAGAGAATTTTTTAAATTGCTTTAGGTCGCTAAATTTATCATTTTGGAATGAAAGTGTACCATGTTTCAGAAAGTGGGTTCCAAAATGTAAATCACTAGATTTTTAGTATTTTTTGGTAACACTGATCTCAAATCAATCATAACCATTCGATCAGTTAAGACCTCATCACTGCTTGTCTATAGATTCTGTCGAACTACATTTTTTATTATTACAAGTAAATACTCATTAATCAAACACCACTAGAAGGGCGCCAACCGTACACAAGGTAGTTTTCCATTGAATGCTTGCACTGAATGTGGCATACCGATTTCTGTTTAACTTAATAATGATCAAACAAGAAAATGACTACTTTTGCCAATTTTCACATGAGAAGAAACACATGATATGGCTTTGAGAAGTAAACATTGAATGCAAAATCAAAGATAAAAGGCTACAGTTCTAGTAGATCATGCAGAACAAGATGCCAGGCCTCCAATGAAATACAGAATCCATTTCACTCGGAACATTCATCACTATATTCAAGAAAACATCCACATTTCAAAACAACTTGGACATGTATGTGAGAAAAGCAATCACCATTGAACAATCTCCAAGTAAAGGTTACATGTTTGCACAAAATACGATCACAGAAATAAAATACAAGAATAATAGAATCCACAAAATACATATTGATGCACAACAATATAGCTCAGAAATACAATGAACAATCCAACCTATCAACATATAAACACAGAAAATCATTCATTTCAACTTATAACTCTAACCTACTACACCCCAGAAACAAAAAAAATACAGTTTTACCAAGAAAAACCAAAAATCGTAGTTGAAACCTTACATGCTCTGCCTTCACTTTGAAACCAAGAGTATCTCTGGCTTCTTAGCTTTACTAGGTGTGTTAGCATTGGAAACTGCAGTGGCCATTGCGGTTGCCCTCGCTGATTCACGAGCCCTCTTATCTAGCTGAATGAGACTCCGAGTGGCCAAAATGGCCTGAGGAGCCAAGTCATGAGAAGCTCTAGCATACAAACACCGCACCGCCATCGACGCAGCATCCTTAACTTCCTCTGTATTGAGAGGTGCCAATAGGCAATGACCCAGAATTCTCAACACAGGCTGTAGAAGCTCCCATGGAAGTGGAATTCGAGCCCCTTTCGGAGCCGAAACAGTCCCATTTTCGCTAATTCCGAAATTACCCATCTCTTCTACAACATCATCGATTTCAGAAACCCTAATTCCATCTGAAAACCCGTTCGTTTCGATGGTGTTTTCGTTGTTATCGAATTCAGATTTGCAGGGACAGTCCTGACCAGCCCAATCGGAGGCCAATCGGCAGAAATCGAGTTTGGACCAACTGGGCATCTGAGAGATCTGTTTGAAGTAGCAATCGAGGGCGACTCCGACAATGCAAGCGCGTTTGGTGGATTCACAGCGATTTGGGGCTCGAGAGGGGGTGAGAGGACTCCAATCGAGGGTCGAGATTGGGTGGTTAGGTTAGGGTTTGGCTTGTTTCGAGGTGTGTGGTAGAGAGAAGGTTGAGAGAGATCAGGAATGGAGACGAGGACAGGCTTGCCGGCGCGTGATTTGGTCTCGGCGGCGTAGAGAGAGAGGAGGACGGCTTCGAAGCCGGCGAGGGAGGGCATGGAGGCGGAGGAGGAGTGGATGCGAGTGAGGTAGATGCCGGAGAGGAGAGGAATGAAGGAGAGGACGACGAGGCGTAGATCGGTGTCGGAGGACTGGTAGGTCTCGTAGAGCCACTGGCAGAGGGAGTCATCGCCGGAGCCGGAGAGAGGGGAGGAGAGGGAGGAGGAGAGGGCGGAGTAGGCGGAGAAGGAGGAGAGGAGGGAGCGGGCGGGGCGGTCGGAGTCGGCAAGGGAGTCGAGGGAGGCGGCGGTGGAGGAGGAGGAGGAGGAGGAGGGAGGAGAGGAGGTGGATTCGAGAGCGAGCTTTGGAGATGGACTCCCACCAGGAATGCATTGGGTCGGTGTCGTGGTGGTTATGACCGCCGTTGTGGTGGTGGGAGTTAGTGAGGTTTGGGTCGGAGGAGGAGGTGGAGGACGACGGCGAGCCGGTGGCGGTGTGGAAGTCCATGGCGGCGGTGAGTGGACTCGGTGTCAGACTCCGGTCAGATCAGAGACAGAGAGAGAGAGAGGAGTTACTGGTTAGTAGGTGGACAACTGGAATTGGTCGATAATCACTATGACTTATGCAGGTAATTAGGGTCGGGTCATGTTTACTACTTGACGGCTCATCCGAATCCTACCCGGGTTATAAACCAACGGGTTGACCAAAACATTCCGATCCAACTCCACTAGCCAATGCTAATGTTTGGTGTAGCTGTTAAAATATATAATTTAACAGATTATAAATTATGACTTTAATCAGAAGCTGTTAATCTGTTTGGTATAGCTGTTGGATTATAGATTTAAGTTGCTGAGTAATGTTTGTTAAATAAGCTGTGAAGTAGCTTTTTCAATTAACTTTTATTTTTTATTATTCACTATTTGTCTACATTTCTCATAAATAATAATAATAATATTTTATAATCCATTTGGGTCTTTTTCTATTTTAAAAAAAAATAAATTAAGAGTATAACCGTAAATTAACATGTCTACAGCAGAACTGATAATCAGAAGTAAGGGCTTAGCAGTTTCTCAGAATCAGCTTTTTTGACTTAAAATAAATTGTTAGAATCAGAAGCTGTTTGAAATAAGTTTAACCAAACAATCCAAAATAACTTTTAAAAGCCAGAAGCCATAAGTTGGCTCAAAAAAGCCCCACCAAACACCCCCAATATGGTTGAGATTTAAATATAATTATTTTACGCTGTGTTTGGTTGGAGGATTTGGGGAGGAATTTAGAAAGAGAATGAAAAAAAGTGTGTGAAACTAGGTGAAATATAGATATGTTTTATTGACATTTCACCTACATTTTTCATTTCCCTTTCCAAATCCCTCCTCAAATCTCCAAACCAAACACAGCATTAGAGTAATTTTCAAATATTGAGATTAAGGTCTTGTTTGAAATAAGTTGTTTTAGTAATTTTTTAATTTTTTTAAAAAAATATTTAAAAAGAATGATGCGATAATTTATACAATAATTTTTTAAACTAAAATAATTACAATCCAAAAAGCCTTTAATTCTTATGAGTATTAGCCTCATTTGGAGTGTTGATTTTTTGATTAAAATTTATCAAAAAGTCAAATCAGTCAAACACATTATTCTCTTTATTATTTTTTATACTCCCTCTGTCTCAAAATAATGGTCCCTTTTGGGGAATCCAACTTTTTTTGGTAGTACAATTATTGTACTTTTAAAAAGTTGATTTTCCAAAATTACCCTTTGATAGTATATTTTTTGGGGAATATCAATATCATAATTGTACTTTTTATATTATTTATGAATTTAAAAGAAGGGCAAAATAAGAAATTTATATTATTTTTGTACTTGATTTTTGAAGAGGGACTAATATTTTGGGACAATGAAAAATGGAATATATTTTTATAAAAAATTAAAAAATTAATTAAAATAACCACTTCTCGACTACCTTTTAGTAACCTTTAATTATAAAAAAAAATTTATTATTATTTTTTATATTTTTATAAAAAAATTAAAAAATTAATTAAAATAATCACTTCTCGAATACCTTTTAGTAACCTTTAATTATAAAAAAAAAAATTTATTGTAAACAATTCACACTTTCTCGTATTGACTATCAATATGCATTAGCTGAGATTATTTTAATCAGAGAGATATTTAAAGAATTTTAAATTTAGTTGGATAGATAACAAGATAAACATTTTATAATCTATCGTGGCTAGTAATATTTTGAGAGTTTTACATTATGTTTGGATTGAGTGATTTGAAGAGAAAAGAAAAGAAATAGAGTGATATGTATTTCTTTTATTTGTTTGGATAATCTAAGTAGATAAAAATGGGAAAAAATGGAGAGAAACTCATTTCTCTTATAAGGCTCATTTTCAATCTTCTCAAAAGTGGAGAGATTGTGAGAGAAAAGAAACCACTATTTTTATAATACCAATTTTGTCCCTATAAAAATAAAAGAAATAAAATGATTGAAAATATAAAAAGGTTATTTTGATAATATAACATAAAATAATTTATTTTCTTTTCTTTTCTCTTAATGAAATCTAACCAAACAAAAATGAGAGAAATCACAATCATTTATTTTCTTTTATTTCTTCCTTATCCAAACAAAAAGGAGAGAAATCACAATCATTTCTTTTCTTTTCTTTTCTCTTATTACTTAAGTAATAATTTCTTTTCTCTCCTAGATTCCCAAACATAGTGTTAGAAAATACACAAATTAATTTTAGGAGTTGTGAATTTGTTGGCTACATATTTTGTAAAAGCCAAATCATAGTTTGACACGTGGAAGATTAAGGGTATTATGAGAAGAAAATTCAAGTCCTCGATCCTAATCGAACACGTGGCAATGAACATTGGTTCTTACGTGATCTGAGTAGCACTAGATCAGTAAAGAGATACAAAGTGACGTGGCTTCAACGGTTACTCATATTCAAATTCAAATACAGGAGGGAAGCTCAACTGCAAGAGATGGCGTAGTGGGACTACTTCTAAGGCAGCATGATCAGCGATCATGGAGGAGCAGTTCGATAGTTTGAAGTGCAGTTCGAAGGTCATCTTTGACAAGTATAAATAGCAGGGAAGCCCTCAGAAAAAGCCCCCAGACTCAGATCATACAAACCAGTTTTTACTTCATATTTTCCTTTCCAGTTTTACATTTCTTGTTCTTTAAATACCTGCACTTTAATACCAGCACTGCACTTCGATTTATAGGAGTAGTTTCAAGTAGATTCAAGTAGACTGTCGCTGTAAACCTCTTCGAGGCTGAGTTTGGATTATTGTAAGTGTTCATTTTAATGAAATACTTCGATTATTCTTCATATTAACTGTTATTTCTCTTAATTTCTCCTAAGTCAAGCCACCAGTAAAAGTCCTCTTCATTGAGGCTGAAAGAACTAAAACACAATCGTCTGATAATTGGTTGGCAATTATAATTTCTGTAAGGACTGATTGATCCTTGCTGGCACGCTCGCATTTACAAAATTACCCTTCGAAAAGTCAAAAAGCCAACATATATTTTTGGCACGCCCAGTGGGACTTGTTAAAATGGCTAGACGAAGACGACAAGGAGAAAATGAACGCCTAGAAGAAGGCGTAGAAGGAGAGGTAGAGATACCTAATCCAGAGGAGAATGTGGTAACACATCCTATGGAGACTCCTATGCTATCAGAACCTTTGGTCGAACAGACCAGTACTTCTGGACAAGAACCATATGTTCATAATATTGGACGAAACCAAGGAATTGGACCATCCACCGTTCCATCTACCCAGCCAACAAATCCATGGGATGGCTTGGTAGATGCTATGGGACAACAATTAATGAACACAATGGAAAGGTGGGCAACATCCTTTTTGGATCGAATGAATAACCACCAACCAACAAATACAAGACACACAGAGGAAATTTTAAATGTCCCTCAGCAAAGATTAGCTAGAGAAAAACAGCCTATGCAAGTTAATGGACAATTTAATGGTCAGACCAGTACTCAGAACTATGAAAGACCATCGCCTCAGTCTTGGTATGAACCTATTTCAAGGCCTGTAGTAGGCCAAAATACCTCAGTACTCAACAATGAAGCCACACAAGTTGGTGGATCTGGCCAAGTACAAGAAACTGGCATAAGAATGGTGGCAAATCCCATGTTCGAAGCCATACCTGGCACTAGGGGGTATAATAATCCCTTATTCGAATTTATACCCGGGGGGTTGGAAGGTTTTCCTACAAATGGAAGGGATACAATACCTGTTCCAGCACCTTTCACAGGTCCTTTTGCAGGACAGGCTCAAAGGGGTTACCCATATCCCCAACAGCAACCTGCACCACAGGGGCAACCAGTCCCAAATATACCACCTTTTGGACCGAGAGGACCACAGGCACAAGTTTGTCCACCAAACCCTGTGTTTGTCCCTCCAGTAGTGGTTCAGCAAGCCCAAAATATGGTCCCTAGGGACCAAATTGCTGATATTGTTAGGGAGATGTGTGGACCGATGGCTCGGGGGTCCAGACTCCTGTATACAGAAAACCATACCCAGAGTGGGTAGATAGGGTACATGAATACCCAAGAGGATTCAAAATACCAGATTTTACCCTATTCTATGGAACTGGAAATCAATCAACGGTAGAGCATATTGCCAGATTCGCTGCTCAATGTGGTGAATCACTAATCATGACTACATAAAACTGAGATTATTTCCAAACTCTTTAACTGGGAGAGCATTTGTATGGTATATCAACCTTACACCTGGCTCCATTCAAACTTGGCAACAAATGGAAGAGGCATTTCATGCCCAATTCTTCCAATCGGAGCCAGAGGTGTCCATGGCAGACTTGGCAAGATTGAGTCAATAGCCTGAAGAAAAGGCTACTCAGTTCATTGCCAGATTTAAAAGGGCTCGAAATAAATGTAGAGTCATCCTTCCAGAGCCAGAATTTGTAAGATTGGCTCAAAACGGCTTAGAGTTCAGGCTTCGAAAGAAGTTTGACTCAACTGAATTCAGGGATTTGGTCGAATTAACCTATAAGGTGTCTCGATATGAAGCATTACTAGAAGAAGAACAAGATCGAAACAATGCTTCGTATAAGACATACTATAGAGATCCCAATTATGAGATCGATGCAGCAGAGATTGTGGGCAAAGAACCCGTAATCTGTGAAGCATTAATTCATAAGGATACAACCATCGACCAGCAGTTTAAAAAGAAAGACTTTCACAGAAAGTATTCTTTCGATTTAACAAAAGCAGATGACATTTTTGATCATTTGCTTGCAACCAATTTCCTTAAGTTACCAAAAGGGGTAAAACTGCCGTCTCTTGATGAACTTAAAGGAAAAGTATACTGTAAATGGCATAATTCTTGGTCTCACTCGACTAAAAACTGCATTGTTTTTCGAGACAGGATCCAAGAGCAAATCCGGAAAGGAAGCCTGAAGTTCCCAGCCAAAACAGAGAAAGCCATGGGAATTGACAGTAACCCGTTTCCAGAAGTTGGAGAAAGCGCGACTAATGTGGTTGTACCAAACTTTCAGAATCTATCTCTGCAGGAATTGGAAGAGGTCAATGTGCAAATGCATATTGCCAACCAGACAACTGCCAAGAAGGAGACTAGAAACCCGACAGTTGTTGGACAAGGTTTCTCACATCAGAAGGAACACTCTGATGAAGAAGTACTGGATGACGATTCCTTGGAAGCAGCTGTAATGCAAAGAATGTGTCCCAGATGTAGACTAAGCTACAAATGGTTGAAGGGGCTTCCAATTGATGGGAAGCAATACTATAGGGATGTTCAAAGACGCCCTAAGTCAACCAATGCTTACAACAAAAGACCGTATCCGGCTAGTGATAGGCAGCGACCATTAGTGGTTGAGCCTGTAGTAGACAGAATGCGTGATAAAGGCAAGAGGCCCTTGCATGAATCTAGGCCACCTAACTACTACAGAATGGAGAGCAGCCATTCCGAAAGAAGATTGGAGAGGAGTTCAGGTTATGGGACTAAAGCCAGAGATTGGCCCCCCAGACCAACCTCACACAGAACAGAAAATGGCCACCTCCATCAAAGGCCAGAATCAAGCTCGAAGCATGCGATCAGAACCAAGCACTTACCTCCACGGCCAGTTTCGAAGATGGCTTCGAAGGTGGAAAAGGGTGATTCAACATCTGAATCAGTAAGCTCTTGGGTACCTGGAGTTCCAGATTGGTTTGTAATGCAAAACAAACCTAGGGAATTGTCTACCAGGAGAGATGTTGGGATCACAGGAAGGATGGTCAAACCTCCTTTGGTGGCTCCGAACAACTGGGTATTGCTGAAACACCCAAAGACAAAGGAACCAAATATGGTTCCAGTTATTTCCAGATCACAAAGGAGGAAGATTCAGCGTAGGTACACCCAGTACCAGCAAGATCTGAAAGAAAGTGGAGAGAGTTCTTCACAGGACAAGACAGAAAGAAAGAAAACTTCGAAGTCAGACCATGCTCCAAAACCGACTTTACAAAGTAAAGTGGTTTGTAGCAGAGAACAATTGGCCCAAGTTCATTCTGAATTAAAGGCCAGGGAGAAGTCTAGTTTGGCAGGGCTGGAGAAGGCTCTGATGGAAAGTGATAGTGAAACGGAAGAAGAGATTGACATGAGCCAAAAGAAGGAAATGGCAGAAGAAGAAATGTTCGAAGCCTTCATGGCTGAACAAACATTTTTGACTGAAGAACCAGTTGAGAAGGATCCTTCGAAGGGATCAGTTATCAATGAAATACCAGAATGCAGCATGGAGGATGCTGCTGAAGACACTAAGCAAGGTAGCCAAGAGGGAAAGAAGGTACAGCCAGCCATCCAGTTTGGCTCATTTTCCCCTGTATCAGTCAACATGGTACACATACTACCTCATGAATTCCAGGCTGAAAATGAGGATCAGGGTGACTAAGACATGGATCCAATTCCTGTCTCTAGCGAGGAGTCACAAGTGAGTATGGTACAGGATGCTCCTGAAATGGCTACTCCAATGGAAACTGAGTATGAAAGCGAGGAAGAGGTGAGCATAAACCTTTCATATCCTTTTGAATACCCCTCAAATTCCATGACCCAACATGTCAAGCCTTTGTACATCAAGGCTTTCTTTGATGGGATACAGCTAAACCGAGTCCTAATAGACAATGGGGCATAGGGCTGGGCAACCAATCCACCCGCCCGCACAAACCGCCCGACCCTACCCTACCCGCAGTGCTTTGGGCGGTTTCGATGTAGGTATGCGGGCGGGTGCGGGTCAAGAAATTCACAAAAGATCGGGTTCGGGTCGAACCCGACCCGCCCGCAACCCGCAGTTTTTTTTTTTTTTTTTTTTAAAGAAAAAATAACTAGTTATTATTATTTTTTTTGCATTTGGATACATGAGATAACTAGTTATTATTTTTATTTTTACATTTGGATGAAAGTAAAATTTATTATATGGGTACTTATATACATTATCATGATCTAATGATATTTAAATTAGTGTTACTAGTTTGACTTTTATATATATATATATATATATAAATCATTATATTCCATTAGTCTAGTAGACACAGTTAAATATGATATTTTGAATTGTCATTCTATTATCACATTATTGCATATTAAAAACTAAACAGTGAAGATTAATCCACTATTAAAATTAGTGTTACTAGTTTGACTTTTAAGGGTTTGTTTTTGCATATTTAAATTAGTGTTACTAGTTTGACTTTTAAGGATTTGTTTTTGCAAGATAAGGACGAAGATTAATCCATTATCTTCAAGCATGTTCCATATCATCTTATCTAACATGTGGACTATTTATTATGATCATGAATTGTATATCTTGTAATTTAATTTATAACTCTTCTAAAAAAAAAAAAAAGTATTTAGAAAGTAACAAAAAATGTCAAATTTGCTTAAGTTTTAAAAAAAAAAAAAAAAAAAAAAGAAAAAAAAAATCAAAACCGCAAACCGAACCGCACCCGCCCGCACAAACCGCGAACCGCATCGCGGGCGGTTGCGGGTCCATTTTTCCCCAACCGCATAAGTGCGGGTCGGGTCGGTTTTGACCCGCAACCCGCCAAAACCGACCCGTGAGCAGCCCTAATGGGGCAGCGGTAAACTTATTACCGAAATCTTCTTTGAAGAAACTAGGGAAGAAGAATCCCAGGTTGATCCCAACCAGCACAACCATTGCTGGCTTTGCTGGAGATAAGCAGATGGCTCAAGGGATTCTGCCTATTAATTTGAGTGTGGGAACCAGGGATTGTATGACAGCTTTCTTCGTCATCGACAGCAATGCTAAATATAATGCCTTACTTGGGAGAGATTGGATCCACACCAACAAATGTGTGCCTTCCTCTTTGCATCAGAAGATCATGATGGCCCTGGGCAATGGAGAGACAGAGGAGATTGATGCAGATCCCCAACCCTTCATAGCCTGTGCAGACTTTGCAGAGACCAAATTGTATATTGAGGGAGTGACACCACTCAGTATACTGAGGAAAGCTGATGGCTCAGCCGAAGTGACGGCTGATGAGGAAGTAACACACCTGAAGCACTTAGTCCAAGAAAGTGCTGATGAAGAGGTTGTCGTGAAAGATGACAATGATGCCTGGTTATAGGCAAAGAAGTGAAGAACGAGAAGCCAAGTCCTTGGCTTTGATTAAATTCTCATCATTAGACGTAAAAGCAATAGTCCAGAAAGTACAGAAGCAAGAGAGAGAGGCCATGATAATTGGCTGTAAACAAGAACAGCAACAGGTCAGAAGTTTGACCCTTGGGAAATACTGTGCATTGGACATTGAAACAAAAGTCCAGGAGATACAGGAAGAAGACGCCTTATGGACAGATTTTGTCTATGAGAAAGAGGGCAGAGATGTCGACTTAAAGAACCTAGGAGCAGAACAAGGCGAAAAGCTTGCTTCGAAGGTTGAAGAAACCAAAGAAGAAGCTTCGATAAGTTCTCAGACGCAAGACCCCTTAGAAGAAGTGAATTTAGGGAGGGTTCTGTGCAGCAGCCCACCTATATGAGTACTTGCTTGAATGTTCTGGACAGAGACCAGTTATTGGTTGTTCTAAAGAAATACAAAGATTGCTTTGCATGGTCTTATAATGAACTACCAGGATTGGATAGATTATTGGTGGAACATAGGCTCCCTATGAAGCCCAATTTCAAGCCATATAAGCAGAAACCAAGAAGGATGAGTCCAGAAGTAATTCAGAAGGTCAAGGAAGAAATTCTTAGACTACTCAAGGCAGACTTTATTAGGACAGCCAGGTATGTTGAATGGCTATCTAATATTGTGCCTGTAGTTAAGAAAAATGGCAAAATGAGGGTATGCATCGATTTCAGAAACTTAAACCTAGCAACTCCTAAAGATGAGTACCCTATGCCTATAGTGGATCTGCTGGTAGACAGTTCAGCAGGACATCAAGTTTTATCGATGATGGATGGCTACTCTGGTTATAACCAAATATGCATTGCAGAGGAAGATATCCACAAGACAGCATTCAGATGTCCTGGAAATATTGGCACCTTCGAATGGGTTAAAATGCCATTTGGTCTGAAGAATGCTGGGGCTACATATCAGAGGGCTATGAACACTATCTTTCATGATCTCATTGGAGGGTATCTAGAATGTTACATTGATGACATTGTAGTGAAATCTCAGTCCATGGAGGAGCATTTGTTTCATTTAGAAGCAGCTTTCGAAAGAATGAGGAAGTTCAAGTTGAAACTTAATCCTCTTAAGTGTGCTTTTGGTGTATCATCTGGAAATTTCTTGGGTTATGTAGTGCACAAGAAAGGAATACAGATTGATCAGAATAAAGCTAAAGCCATCATTGAAGCTAGGCCTCCATCAAGTAAGAAAGAATTACAAAGGTTCCTGGGGCAGGTTAACTTTCTTCGAAGGTTCATTTCTAACACTGCAGGGAAAACTAAAGTATTTTCTTCCTTGTTAAGGCTAAAAGATGAAGAAGAATTTGTGTGGACAGCAGGGCATCAAAGTGCTTTCGAAGGTATCAAAGCCTACTTGGCCAACCCTCCAGTGCTGATGCTACCAAAGGGGAACAAGCCTTTGAAATTGTACATAGCTGCAGCAGAAGATTCATTGGGAGCTTTCTTAGCCCAAGACAACGAAGAAGGCAAAGAACAAGCTATTTATTACCTTAGTAGGTTTTTAAATCCTTGTGAATGTAAATATTCAGCTGTTGAAAAGTTGTGTCTGCTTTGTATTTTGCTGCAATGAAATTAAGATATTATCTTTTACCTACAACTGTCTTGGTAATTGCAACCACAGATTTGGTTAAATACATGTTATCTAGGCCTATGTTGAGGGGAAGAATTGGCAAGTGGATACTAGCCTTATCGGAATTTCATTTAGAATATGTCCCTCAAAGAGCAGTGAAAGGGCAAGTTTTAGCCAATTTTCTGGCAGATCATCCATCTCAAACAGAAAGCCAAGAGTTAATGGAGCTTGGTATGGCTAATGTTGAGCCATGGCAGATGTGGTTTGATGGATCGAAAGCCAATGGTTTAGTTGGAATTGGTGTTGTAATTAAATCTCCACAAGGGATAGAAACCACACATGGTTTCAGAGTGGATGAAGCCACTTGTTCCAATAATCAGGCCGAATATGAAGCCTTAATAGTAGGGCTAGAAATCCTCATTGGATTACAAGTACATGCAGTTGACATATTTGGAGACTCTCAATTGGTGGTTAACCAAGTAAAAGGGATTTTCAAGTGTCAAAGCATAAGCATCCTACCATATTATGTTGTTGCATTACATCTGCTTTCTCAGTTTCAAGTAGCAAATGTAACCCATGTTCCAAGATTCTTGAATAATAGAGCTAACGATGTGGCTCAAAAAGTTTCGAACTTCAAGAGAAGGGATAATACCCAAAGGGACATAAGCCAAACAACATATCAGAGATTAATACAACCTTTGAATAAAAGGAATGTGATCTTGGAAGTCAATCATAATGACTTACAATAACAAGATTGGAGACATCCAATAATGCAGTATTTGGCTGGTCCATCTTCGAAGGCCAGCAGAAGAATTAAGTTGCAATCCATGCAGTATATGGTATATGGTAATGCTCTCTATAAAAGGGGGGGAGATGGCTTATTGCTGGAATGTTTAGGCCCAAAAAAAGCATTAACAGCTATGGCTGAGGTTCATGAAGGCATTTGTGGTACTCATCAACCTGGTGTGAAGATGAGATGGTTGCTTCGAAGACATTCCTATTATTGGCCAACTATCCTTAAAGACTGCATAGAATATGCAAAGGGTTGCCAGGCATGTCAAAAGCATGGTACAATAAGGCATGTGCCCATTACTGACCTACATGCAGTAGTGAAACCTTGGCCATTCAGAGGGTGGGCCATGGATATGATGGGAAAAATACACCCACCTTCTTCGAACATCATTGTTTCATTCTAGT
>JAPPVO010003444.1:0-46224 GCA_030407325.1 Camellia japonica | reverse complement strand
TCGCACTGTTTTGTGCAGTTGACACTCGCGCTATTTTGCGCGTCGCACTGTTTTGTCAGTTCACACTCGCGCTATTTGCGCGTCGCACTGCTTTTTACAGTTTGTCACTCGTGCTATTTTGCGCGTCGCACTGTTTTCTGCGGTTCACACTCGCGTTTATCACTGGCGCAGTATTGTGCAGTTTATCACTCGCGTTATTTTGCGCGTCGCACAGTTTGGTGCAGTTTATCACTGGCGCTATTTTGCACATCGCACTGTTTTGTTCAGTTTATCACTCGCGCTATTTTGTGCGTCGCACTGTTTTGTGCAGTGGACACTCGCGCTATTTTGCGCTTCGCACTATTTTGTGCAGTTTATCACTCCCGCTATTTTGCGCATCCCACTGTTTTGTGCAGTTGACACTCGCGCTATTTTGTGCGTTGCACGGTTTTGTGCAGTTGACACTCGCGCTATTTTGCGCGTCGCACTGTCTTGTGCAGTTTAGACTCGCGCTATTTTGTGCGTCGCACTGTTGTGTGCAGTTTATCACTCGCGCTATTTTGCGCGTCGCGTTGTTCTGTGCAATTTATCACTCGCGCTATTTTGCGCGTCGCACGGTTTTGTGCAATTGACACTCCCGCTATTTTGCGGGTCGCACTATTTTGTGCAGTTGACACTCGCGCTATTTTGCGCGTTGCACAGTTTTGTGCAGTTCACACTCGCGCTATTTTGCGCGGCGCACTGTTTTGTGCAGTTCACACTCGCGCTATTTTGCACGTCGCGCTGTTTTGTGCAATTCACACTCGCGCTATTTTCCGCGTTGCACTGTTTTGTGTAGTTTATCACTCGCGCTATTTTGCGCGTCCTACTATTTTGTATAGTTCACACTCGCGCTATTTGGCGCGTCGCACTGTTTTTTGCAGTTTATCACTCGCGCTATTTTGCGCGTCCCACTGTTTTGTGGTGTTTATCACTCGCGCTATTTTGCGCGTCGCACTGTTTTGTGCAGTTTATCGCTCTCGTTATTTTGCGCGTGGCACTGTTTTGTGCAGTTGACACTCGCGCTATTTTGCGCGTCGCACTGTTTTGTGCAGTTCACACTCGCGCTATTTTGCACGTCGCACTGTTTTGTGCAGTTGCATCTCGCGCTATTTTGCGCGACACATTGTTTTGTGCAGTTCACACTCGCTCTATTTTGCGCATCGCACAGTTTTGTATAGTTCACATCGCGCTATTTTGCGCGTCATACTGTTTTGTGCCGTTTACCACTTGCGCTATTTTGCGCATCGCACTGTTTTGTGCAGTTGACACTCGCGCTATTTCGCGCGTTGCACTGTTTTGTGAAGTTCGTCACTCGCGCTATTTTGCACGTCGCACTGTTTTGTGCAGTTGACACTCGCCCAATTTTGCGCGTCGCACTATTTTCCGCTATTTATCACTCGCGCTATTTTGCGCGTCGCACTATTTTGTGCAGTTTATCCCTTGCGCTATTTTACGCGTCGCACTATTTTGTGCAGTTGACACTCGCGCTATTTTGCGCGTCGCGCTGTTTTGTCCAGTTTATCACTCACGTTATTATGCGCGTCGCCCCGTTTTGTTCAGTTTATCACTCGCGCTATTTTGCACGTCGCACTGTTTTGTGCAGTTTATCACTCGCGTTATTTTGCGCGTCGCACTGTTTTGTGCAGTTTATCACTCCTGCTATTTTTCGCGTCGCACTGTTTTGTGCAGTTCACACTCGCGCTATTTTGCGCGTCGCACTGTTTTGTGTAGTTCACACTCGTGCTATTTTGGGCGTCGCACTGTTTTGTGCAGTTTATCACACGTGCTATTTTGCGCGTCGCACTGTTTTGTGCAGTTGACACTCGCGCTATTTTGCGCGTCGCACTGTTTTGTGCAGTTCACACTCGCGCTATTTGCGCGTCGCACTGGTTTTTACAGTTTGTCACTCGTGCTATTTTGCGCGTCGCACTGTTTTCTGCGGTTCACACTCGCGCCATTTTGCGCGTCGCACTGTTTTGTGCAGTTTATCACTCGCGCTATTTTGCGCGTCGCACAGTTTGGTGCAGTTTATCACCGGCGCTATTTTGCACGTCGCACTGTTTTGTTCAGTTTATCACTCGCGCTATTTTGTGCGTCGCACTGTTTTGTGCAGTGGACACTCGCGCTATTTTGCGCTTCGCACTATTTTGTGCAGTTTATCACTCCCGCTATTTTGCGCGTCCCACTGTTTTGTGCAGTTGACACTCGCGCAATTTTGCGCGTTGCACGGTTTTGTGCAGTTGACACTCGCGCTATTTTGCGCGTTGCACTGTTTTGTGCAGTTTACACTCGCGCTATTTTGTGCGTCGCACTGTTGTGTGCAGTTTATCACTCGCGCTATTTTGCGCGTCGCGCTGTTCTGTGCAATTTATCACTCGCGCTATTTTGCGCGTCGCACGGTTTTGTGCAATTGACACTCCCGCTATTTTGCGGGTCGCACTGTTTTGTACAGTTGACACTCGCGCTATTTTGCGCGTCGCACGGTTTTGTGCAGTTCACACTCGCGCTATTTTGCGCGTCGCACTGTTTTGTGCAGTTCACACTCGCGTTATTTTGCACGTTGCACTGTTTTGTGCAGTTCACACTCGCGCTATTTTACGCGTCGCACTGTTTTGTGTTGTTTACCACTCGCGCTATTTTGCGCGTCCCACTGTTTTGTATAGTTCACACTCGCGCTATTTTGCCCGTCGCATTGTTTTTTGCAATTTATCACTCGCGCTATTTTGCGCGTCCCACTGTTTTGTGTTGTTTATCACTCGCGCTATTTTGCGCGTCGCACTGTTTTGTGCAGTTTATCGCTCTCGCTATTTTGCGCGTGGCACAGTTTTGTGCAGTGGACACTCGCGCTATTTTGCGCTTCGCACTATTTTGTGCAGTTTATCACTCCGCTATTTTGCGCGTCCACTGTTTGGTGCAGTTGGCACTAGCGCTATTTTGCACGTCGCACGGTTTTGTGCAGTTGACACTCGCGCTATTTTGCGCATCGCGCTGTTTTGTGCAGTTAATCACTCGCGCTATTTTGCGCGTCGCACTGTTTTGTGCAGTTTATCACTCCTGCTATTTTGCGCGTCGCACTGTTTTGTGTAGTTGACACTCGCGCTATTTTGCGTGTCGCACTGTTTTGTGCAGTTCACACTCGCGCTATTTTGCGCGTCGCACTGTTTTGTGCCGTTGACACTCGCGCTATTTTGCGCGTCGCGCTGTTATGTGCAGTTTATCACTCGCGCTATTTTGCGCGTCGCCCTGTTTTGTTCAGTTTATCACTCGCGCTATTTTGCACGTCGCACTATTTTGTGCAGTTTATCACTCGCGCTATTTTGCGCGTCTCACTGTTTTGGGCAGTTCGCGCTCGTGCTATTTTGGGCGTCGCACTGTTTTGTGCAGTTTATCACTCGTGCTATTTTGCGCGTCGCATTGTTTCGTGCAGTTGACACTCGCGCTATTTTGCGCGTCGCAGTGTTTTGTGCAGTTCCCGCTCGCGCTATTTGCGCGTCGCACTGCTTTTTACAGTTTGTCACTCGTGCTATTTTGCGCGTCGCACTGTTTTCCGCGGTTCACAGTCGCGCCATTTTGCGCGTCGCACTGTTTTGTGCAGTTTATCACTCGCGTTATTTTGTGCGTCGCACAGTTTGGAGTTTATCACTGGCGCTATTTTGCACATCGCACTGTTTTGTTCAGTTTATCACTCGCGCTATTTTGTGCGTCGCACTGTTTTGTGCAGCGGACACTCGCGCTATTTTGCGCTTCGCACTATTTTGTGCAGTTTATCACTCCCGCTATTTTGCGCGACCCACTGTTTTGTGCAGTTGACACTAGCGCTATTTTGCGCGTTGCACGGTTTTGTGCAGTTGACACTCGCGCTATTTTGCGCGTCGCACTGTTTTGTGCAGTTTCCACTCGCGCTATTTTGTGCGTCGCACTGTTGTGTGCAGTTTATCCCTCGCGTTATTTTGCGCGTCGCGTTGTTCTGTTCAATTTATCACTCGCGCTATTTTGCGCGTCGCACGGTTTTGTGCAATTGACACTCCCGCTATTTTGCGGGTCGCACTGTTTTGTGCAGTTGACACTCGCGCTATTTTGCGCGTCGCACGGTTTTGTGCAGTTCACACTCGCGCTATTTTGCGCGTCGCACTGTTTTGTGCAGTTCACACTCGCGCTATTTTGCACGTCGCACTGTCTTGGGCAGTTCACACTCGCGCTATTTTACGCGTCGCACTGTTTTGTGTAGTTTATCACTCGCGCTATTTTGCGCGTCCCACTGTTTTGTATAGTTCACACTCGCGCTAATTGGCGCGTCGCACTGCTTTTTGCAGTTTATCACTCGCGCTATTTTGCGCATCCCACTGTTTTGTGCTGTTTATCACTCGCGCTATTTTGCGCGTCGCACTGTTTTGTGCAGTTTATCGCTCTCGTTATTTTGCGCGTGGCACTGTTTTGTGCAGTTGACATTCGCGCTATTTTGCGCGTCGCACTGTTTTGTGCAGTTCACACTCGCGCTATTTTGCGCGTCGTACTGTTTTGTGCAGTTGACAGTCGCGCTATTTTGCGCGACGCATTGTTTTGTGCAGTTCACACTCGCTCTATTTTGCGCATCGCACAGTTTTGTATAGTTCACATCGCGCAATTTTGCGCGTCGTACTGTTTTGTGCCGTTTACCACTTGCGCTATTTTGCGCATCGCACTGTTTTGTGCAGTTGACACTCGCGCTATTTCGCGCGTTGCACTGTTTTGTGAAGTTCGTCACTTGCGCTATTTTGCGCGTCGCACTGTTTTGTGCAGTTGACACTCGCCCAATTTTGCGCGTCGCACTATTTTCCGCTATTTATCACTCGCGCTATTTTACGCGTTGCACTGTTTTGTGCAGTTTATCACTTGCGCTATTTTACGCGTCGCACTATTTTGTGCAGTTGACACTCGCGCTATTTTGCGCGTCGCGCTGTTTTGTCCAGTTTATCACTCGCGTTATTATGCGCGTCGCCCCGTTTTGTTCAGTTTATCGCTCGCGCTATTTTGCACGTCGCACTGTTTTGTGCAGTTTATCATTGCGTTATTTTGCGCGTCGCACTGTTTTGTGCAGTTTATCACTCCTGCTATTTTTCGCGTCACACTGTTTTGTGCAGTTCACACTCGCGCTATTTTGCGCGTCGCACTGTTTTGTGCAGTTCACACTCGTGCTATTTTGGGCGTCGCACTGTTTTGCGCAGTTTATCACTCGTGCTATTTTGCGCGTCGCACTGCTTTGTGCAGTTCACACTCGCGCTATTTTGCGCGTCGCACTGTTTTGTGCAGTTCACACTCGCGCTATTTGCGCGTCGCACTGCTTTTTACAGTTTGTCACTCGTGCTATTTTGCGCGTCGCACTGTTTTCTGCGGTTCACACTCGCGCTATTTTGCGCGTCGCACTGTTTTGTGCAGTTTATCACTCGCGCTATTTTGCGCGTCGCACAGTTTGGTGCAGTTTATCACTGGCGCTATTTTGCACGTCGCACTGTTTTGTTCAGTTTATCACTCGCGCTATTTTGTGCGTCGCACTGTTTTGTGCAGTGGACACTCGCGCTATTTTGCGCTTCGCACTATTTTGTGCAATTTATAACTCCCGCTATTTTGCGCGTCCCTGTTTTGTGCAGTTGACACTCGCGCTATTTTGTGCGTTGCATGGTTTTGTGCAGTTGACACTCGCGCTATTTGCGCGTTGCACTGTTTTGTGTAGTTTACACTCGCGCTATTTTGTGCGTCGCACTGTTGTGTGCAGTTTATCACTCGCGCTATTTTGCGCGTCGCGCTGTTCTGTGCAATTTATCACTCGCGCTATTTTGCGCGTCGCACGGTTTTGTGCAATTGACACTCACGCTATTTTGCGGGTCGCACTGTTTTGTGTAGTTGACACTCGCGCTATTTTGCGCGTCGCACGGTTTTGTGCAGTTCACACTCGCGCTATTTTGCGCGTCGCACTGTTTTGTGCAGTTCACACTCGCGCCATTTTGCCCGTCGCACTGTTTTGTGCAGTTCACACTTGCGCTATTTTCCGCGTCGCACTGTTTTGTGTAGTTTACCACTCGCGCTATTTTGCGCGTCCCACTGTTTTGTATAGTTCAAACTCGCGCTATTTTGCGCGTCGCATTGTTTTTTGCAGTTTATCACTCGCGCTATTTTGCGCGTCCCACTGTTTTGTGCTGTTTATCACTCGCGCTATTTTGCGCGTCGCACTGTTTTGTGCAGTTTATCGCTCTCGCTATTTTGCGCGTGGCACTGTTTTGTGCAGTTGACACTCGCGCTATTTTACGCGTCGCACTGTTTTGTGCAGTTCACACTCGCGCTATTTTGCGCGTCGCACTGTTTTGTGCAGTTGACACTCGCGCTATTTTGCGCGACGCACTGTTTTGTGCAGTTCACACTCGCTCTATTTTGCGTATCGCACAGTTTTGTATAGTTCACATCGCGCTATTTTGCGCGTCGTACTGTTTTGTGCCGTTTACCACATGTGCTATTTTGCGCATCGCACTGTTTTGTGCAGTTGACACTCGCGCTATTTCGCGCGTTGCACTGTTTTGTGAAGTTCGTCACTCGCGCTATTTTGCGCGTCGCACTGTTTTGTGCAGTTGACACTCGCCCAATTTTGCGCGTCGCACTGTTTTCTGCTATTTATCACTCGCGCTATTTTGCGTGTCGCATTGTTTTCTGTAGTTTATCAATTGCGCTATTTTACGCGTCACACTATTTTGTGCAGTTGACACTCGCGCTATTTTACGCGTCGCGCTGTTTTCTGCAGTTTATCACTCGCGTTATTATGCGCGTCGCCCCGTTTTGTTCAGTTTATCACTCGCGCTATTTTGCACGTCGCACTGTTTTGTGCAGTTTATAACTCGCGCTATTTTGCACGTCGCACTGTTTTGTGCAGTTTATCACTCGCGCTATTTTGCGCGTCGCACTGTTTTGTGCAGTTTATCACTCCTGCTATTTTCGCGTCGCACTGTTTTGTGCAGTTGACACTCGTGCTATTTTGCGCGTCGCACTGTTTTGTGCAGTTTATCACTCGCGTTATTTTGCGGGTCGCACTGTTTCGTGCAGTTAATCACTCCCGCTATTTTGCGCGTCGCACTGCTTTGTGCAGTTTATCACTCGCGCTATATTGCGCGTCGCACTGTTTTGTGCAGTTTATCACTTGTGCTATTTTGCGCGTCGCACTATTTTGTGCAGTTGACACTCGCGCTATTTTGCGCGTCGCACAGTTTTGTGCAGTTCACACTCGCGCTATTTTGCGCGTCGCACTGTTTGGTGCAGTTTATCACTCGCGCTATTTTGCGCGTCGCACTGTTTTGTGCAATTTATCACTCGTGCTATTTTGCGCTTCGCACTGTTTCGTGCAGTTAATCACTTGCGCTATTTTGCGCGTCACACTGTTTTGTGCAGTTTATCACTCGCGCTATTTTGCGCGTCGCACTGTTTCGTGCAGTTAATCACTTGCGCTATTTTGCGCGTCGCACTGTTTTGTGCAGTTTATCACTCGCGCTATTTTGCGCGTCGCACTGTTTTGTGCAGTTTATCACTCCTGCTATTTTGCGCGTCGCACTGTTTTGTGTAGTTGACACTCGCGCTATTTTGCGTGTCGCACTGTTTTGTGCAGTTCACACTCGCGCTATTTTGCGCGTCGCACTGTTTTGTGCAGTTGACACTCGCGCTATTTTGCGCGTCGCGCTGTTTTGTGCAGTTTATCACTCGCGCTATTTTCCGCGTCGCCCTGTTTTGTTCAGTTTATCACTCGCGCTATTTTGCACGTCGCACTATTTTGTGCAGTTTATCACTCGCGCTATTTTGCGCGTCGCACTGTTTTGTGCAGTTTATCACTCTTGCTATTTTGCGCGTCGCACTGTTTTGTGTAGTTGACACTCGCGCTATTTTGCGTGTCGCACTGTTTTGTGCAGTTCACACTCGCGCTATTTTGCGCGTCGCACTGTTTTGTGCAGTTGATACTCGCGCTATTTTGCGCGTCGCGCTGTTATGTGCAGTTTATCACTCGCGCTATTTTGCGCGTCGCCCTGTTTTGTTCAGTTTATCACTCGCGCTATTTTGCACGTCGCACTATTTTGTGCAGTTTATCACTCGCGCTATTTTGCGCGTCGCACTGTTTTGGGCAGTTCGCGCTCGTGCTGTTTTGGGCGTCGCACTGTTTTGTGCAGTTTATCACTCGTGCTATTTTGCGCGTCGCACTGTTTTGTGCAGTTGACACTCGCGCTATTTTGCGCGTCGCACAGTTTTGTGCAGTTCACACTCGCGCTATTTGCGCGTCGCACTGCTTTTTACAGTTTGTCACTCGCGCTATTTTGCGCGTCGCACTGTTTTCTGCGGTTCACACTCGCGCCATTTTGCGCGTCGCACTATTTTGTGCAGTTTATCACTTGCGCTATTTTGCGCGTTGCACAGTTTGGTGGCGTTTATCACTGGCGCTATTTTGCACGTCGCACTATTTTTTTCAGTTTATCACTCGCGCTATTTTGTGCGTCGCACTGTTTTGTGCAGTGGACACTCGCGCTATTTTACGCTTCGCACTATTTTGTGCAGTTTATGACTCCCACTATTTTGCGCGTCCCACTGTTTTGTGAAGTTGACACTCGCGCTATTTTGCGCGTCGCACGGTTTTGTGCAGTTGACACTCGCGCAATTTTTCGCGTCGCGCTGTTTTGTGCAGTTTATCACTCGCGCTATTTTATGCGTCGCACTGTTTTGTGCAGCTTATCACTCCCGCTATTTTGCGGGTCGCACTGTTTTGTGCAGTTGACACTCGCGCCATTTTGCGCGTCGCACGGTTTTGTGCAATTGACACTCGTGCCATTTTGCGCGTCGCACTGTTTTGTGCAGTTCACACTCGCGCTATTTTGCGCGTCTCACTGTTTTGTGCAGTTCACACTCGCGTTATTTTGCGCGTCGCACTGTTTTGTGTAGTTTATCACTCGCGCTATTTTGCACGTCGCACTGTTTTGTATAGTTCACACTCGCGCTATTTTGCGTGTCGCACTATTTTTTGCAATTTATCACTCGCGCTATTTTGCGCGTCCCACTGTTTTGTATAGTTCACACTCGCGCTATTTTGCGCGTCGCACTGTTTTGTGCAGTTTATCACTCTCGCTATTTTGCGCGTGGCACTGTTTTGTGCTGTTTATCACTCGCGCTATTTTGCGCATCGCACTATTTTGTGCAGTTGACACTCGCGCTATTTTGCGCGTCGCACGGTTTTGTGCAGTTGACACTCGTGCTATTTTGCGCGTCACACTGTTTTGTGCAGTTCACACTCGCGCTATTTTACGCGTCGCACTATTTTGTGCAGTTCACACTCGCGCTATTTTGCGCGTCGCACTGTTTTGTGTAGTTTATCACTCGCGCTATTTTGCGCGTCGCACTGTTTTGTATAGTTCACACTCGCGCTATTTTGCGCGTCGCACTGTTTTTTGCAATTTATCACTCGCGCTATTTTGCGCGTCCCACTGTTTTGTATAGTTCACACTCGCGCTATTTTGCGCGTCGCACTGTTTTGTGCAGTTTATCACTCTCGCTATTTTGCGCGTGGCACTGTTTTGTGCTGTTTATCACTCACGCTATTTTGCGCGTCGCACTGTTTTGTGCAGTTTATCACTCCTGCTATTTTGCGCGTCGCACTATTTTGTGCAGTTGACACTGGCGCTATTTTGCGCGTCGCACTATTTTGTGCAGTTCACACTCGCTATTTTGCACGTCGTACTGTTTTGTGCAGTTCACACTCGCGCTATTTTTCGCGTCGCACTGTTTTGTGCAGTTTATCATTCGCGCTATTTTGCGCGTCGCACAGTTTTGTATAGTTCACATCGCGCTATTTTGTGCGTCGCACTGTTTTGTGCAGTTTATCACTTGCGCTATTTTGCGCATCGCACTGTTTTGTGCAGTTGACACTCGCGCTATTTTGCGCGTTGCACTATTTTGTGAAGTTCGTCACTCGCGCTATTTTGCGCGTCGCACTTTTTTTTGCTATTTATCACTCGCGCTATTTTGCGCGTCGCACTGTTTTGTGCAATTTATCACTTGCGCTATTTTACGCGTCGCGCTATTTTGTGCAGTTGACACTCGCGCTATTTTGCTCGTCGCGCTATTTTGTGCAGTTTATCACTCGCGTTATTATGCGCGTCGCCCCGTTTTGTTCAGTTTATCACTCGCGCTATTTTGCACGTCGCACTGTTTTGTGCAGTTTATCACTCACGCTATTTTGCGCGTCGCACTCTTCTGTGCCGTTAACACTCGCGCTATTTTGCGCGTCGCACTGTTTTGTCCAGTTGACACTCGCGCCATTTTGCCCGTCGCACTGTTTTTTGCAGTTTATCACTCGGGCTATTTTGCGTGTCGCACAGTTTTGTGCAGTTTGTCACTCGCGCTATATTGCGGGTCGCACTGTTTTGTGCGGTATATCACTCGCGCTATTTTACAGATCGCACTGTTTTGTGCAGTTCGCGCTTGCGCTATTTTGCGCGTCGCAATGTTTTGTTCAGTTTATCACTGCGGTATTTTGCGCGTCGCACTGTTTTGTGCAGTTGACACTCACGCTATTTTGCGCGACGGACTGTTTTGTGCAGTTTATCACTGGCGCTATTTTGCGCGTCGCACTGTTTTGTGCAGTTTATCACTCGCGCTATTTGCCGCGTCGCACCGTTTTGTGCAGTGTATCACTCGCGCTATTTTGCATGTCGCACAGTTTTTGTGGAGTTTACACTCGCGCTATTTTTGCGCGTTGTACTGTTTTTGCTTTTTCACTCGTGCTATTTTGCGCGTCGCACTATTTTGTGCAGTTGACACTCGCGCTATTTGCGCGTCGCACGGTTTTGTGCAGTTGACACTCGTGCTATTTGCGCGTCACACTGTTTGTGCAGTTCACACTCGCGCTATTTTAACGCGTCGCACTGTTTTGTGCAGTTCACACTCGCGCTATTTTGTGCGTCACTGTTTTGTAGTTTATCACTTGCGCTATTTTGCGCGTCGCATTGTTTTGTATAGTTCACACTCGCGCTATTTTGCGCGTCGCACTGTTTTTTTGCAATTTATCACTCGCGCTATTTTGCGCGTCCCACTGTTTTGTATAGTTCACACTCGCGCTATTTTGCGCGTTGCACTGTTTTGTGGAGTTTATCACTCTCGCTATTTTTGCGCGTGGCACTGTTTTGTGCTGTTTATCACTCACGCTATTTTGCGCGTCGCACTGTTTTGTGCAGTTTATCACTCCTGCTATTTTGCGCGTCGCACTGTTTTGTGCAGTTGACACTGGCGCTATTTTGCGCGTCGCACTATTTTGTGCAGTTCACACTCACGCTATTTTGCACGTCGTACTGTTTTGTGCAGTTCACACTCACGCTATTTTGCGCGTTGCACTGTTTTGTGCAGTTTATCATTCGCGCTATTTTGCGCGTCGTACAGTTTTGTATAGTTCACATCGCGCTATTTTGCGCGTCGCACTGTTTTGTGCAGTTTATCACTCGCGCTATTTTGCGCATCGCACTGTTTTGTGCAGTTGACACTCGCGCTATTTCGCGCGTTGCACTGTTTTGTGAAGTTCGTCACTCGCGCTATTTTGCGCGTCGCACTATTTTGTGCAGTTGACACTCGCCCAATTTTGCGCGTCGCACTGTTTTCTGCTATTTATCACTCGCGCTATTTTGCGCGTCGCACTATTTTGTGCAGTTGACACTCACGCTATTTTGCGCGTCGCGCTGTTTTGTGCAGTTTATCACTCGCGTTATTATGCGCGTCGCCCCGTTTTGTTCAGTTTATCACTCGCGCTATTTTGTACGTCGCACTGTTTTGTGCTGTTTATCACTGGCGCTATTTTGCGCGTCGCACTCTTCTGTGCCGTTGACACTCGCGCTATTTTGCACGTCGCACTGTTTTGTGCAGTTGACACTCGCGCCATTTTGCCCGTCGCACTGTTTTTTGCAGTTTATCACTCGGGCTATTTTGCGCGTCGCACAGTTTTGTGCAGTTTGTCACTCGCGCTATATTGCGGGTCGTACTGTTTTGTGCGGTATATCACTCGCGCTATTTTACGGATCGCACTGTTTTGTGCAGTTCGCGCTTGCGCTATTTTGCGCGTCGCAATGTTTAGTTCAGTTTATCATTGCGCTATTTTGCGCGACGCACTGTTTTGTGCAGTTGACACTCACGCTATTTTGCGCGACGGACTGTTTTGTGCAGTTTATCACTCGCGCTATTTTGCGCGTCGCACTGTTTTGTGCAGTTTATCACTCGCACTATTTTGCGTGTCGCACAGTTTTGTGGAGTTCACACTCGCTCTATTTTGCGCGTTGCACTGTTTGTGCTGTTTATCACTCGCGCTATTTTGCGCGTCGCAGTATTTTCTGCAGTTGACACTCGCGCTATTTTGCGCGTCGCACTGTTTTGTGCAGTTCACACACGCGCTATTTTGTGCCTCGCACTGTTTTGTGCAGTTCGTCACTCGCGCTATTTTGCGCGTCGCACTGTTTTGTGCAGTTGACACTCGTGCAATTTTGCGCGTCGCACTGTTTTGTGCTGTTTATCACTCGCCCAGTTTTGCACGTCGCACTGTTTTGTGCAATTTATCACTCGCGCTATTTGGCGCTTCGCACTGTTTTGTGCAGTTGACACTCGCGCTATTTTGCGCGTCGCGCTGTTTTGTGCAATTTATCACTTGCGCTATTTTGCGTGTCGCACTGTTTTGTTCAGTTTATCACTCGTGCTATTTTGCACGTCGCATTGTTTTATGCAGTTTATCACTCGCGCTATTTTGCGCGTCGCAGTATTTTGTGCAGTTGACACTCGTGCTATTTTGCGTGTCGCACTGTTTTGTGCAGTTTATCACGGGCGCTATTTTGCGCGTCACACTGTTTTGTGTAGTTTACACTCGAGCTATTTTGCGCCTCGCACTGTTTTGTGCAGTTTATCACTCGCGCTATTTTGCGCGTTGCACTATTTGTTGCAGTTTACACTCCCGCTATTTTGCGCGTCGCACTGTTTTGTGCAGTTCACACTCGTGCTATTTTGCGCCTCGCACTGTTTGGTGCAGTTTATCACTCGCGCTATTTTGCGCTTCGCACTGTTTCGTGCAGTTAATCACTCGCGCTATTTTGCGCGTCACACTGTTTGGTGCAGTTTATCACTCGCGCTATTTTGTGCGTCGCACTGTTTCGTGCAGTTAATCACTCGCGCTATTTTGCGCGTCGCACTGTTTTGTGCAGTTTATCACTCGCGTTATTTTGCGCGTCACACTGTTTTGTGCAGTTTATCACTCCTGTTATTTTGCACGTCGCACTAATTTGTGTAGTTGACACTCGCGCTATTTTGCGTGTTACACTATTTTGTGCAGTTCACACTCGCGCTATTTGCACGTCGCACTGTTTTGTGCAGTTGACACTCGCGCTATTTTGCGCGTCGCGCTGTTATGTGCAGTTTATCACTCGCGCTATTTTGCGCGTCGCCCTGTTTTGTTCAGTTTATCCCTCGCGCTATTTTGCACGTCGCACTCTTTTGTGCAGTTTATCACTCGCGCTATTTTGCGCGTCGCACTGTTTTGGGCAGTTCGCGCTCGTGCTATTTTGGGCGTCGCACTGTTTTGTGCAGTTTATCACTCGTGCTATTTTGCACGTCGCACTGTTTTGTGCAGTTGACACTCGCGCTATTTGCGCGTTGCACTGTTTTGTGTTGTTTATCACTCGCACTGTTTTGTGCATCGTACTGTTTTGTGCAGTTCACACACGTGCTATTTTGCGCGTCGCACTGTTTTGTGCAGTTTATCACTCGTGCTATTTTGCGCGTCGCACTGTTTTGTGCAGTTCACACTCGCGCTATTTGCGCGTTGCACTGTTTTGTGCTGTTTATCACTCGCACTATTTTGTGCAGTTGACACTCGCGCTATTTTGCGCGTCGCACTGTTTTGTGCAGTTCACACACGCGCTATTTTGCGCCTCGCACTGTTTTGTGCAGTTTATCACTCGCGCTATTTTGCGCGTCGCACTGTTTTATGCAGTTAATCACTAGCGGTATTTTGCGCGTCGCACTGTTTTGTGCAGTTTATCACTCGCGCTATTTGCGTGTCGCACAGTTTTGTGGAATTCACACTCGCGCTATTTTGCGCGTTGCACTGTTTTGTGCTGTTTATCACTCACGCTATTTTGCGCGTCACACTATTTTGTGCAGTTGACACTCGCGCTATTTTGCGCGTCGCACGGTTTTGTGCAGTTGACAATCGTGCTATTTTGCGCGTCACACTGTTTTGTGCAGTTCACACTCGCGCTATTTTGCGCGTCGCACTGTTTTGTGTAGTTTATCACTCGCGCTATTTTGCGCGTCGCACTGTTTTGTGTAGTTTATCACTCGCGCTATTTTGCGCGTCGCACTGTTTTTTGCAGTTTATCACTCGCGCTATTTTGCGCGTCCCACCGTTTTGTATAGTTCACACTCGCGCTATTTTGCGCGTCGCACTGTTTTGTGCAGTTTATCACTCTCGCTATTTTGCGCGTGGCACTGTTTTGTGCTGTTTATCACTCACGCTATTTTGCACGTCGCACTGTTTTGTACAGTTTATCACTCCTGCTATTCTGCGCGTCGCACTGTTTTGTGCAGTTGACACTCGTGCTATTTTGCGCGTCGCACTGTTTTGTGCAGTTCACACTCGCGCTATTTTGCACGTCGTACTGTTTTGTGCAGTTCACACTCGCGCTATTTTGCGCGTCGCACTGTTTTGTGCAGTTTATCACTCGCGCTATTTTGCGCGTCGCACAGTTTTGTATAGTTCACATCGCCCTATTTTGCGCATCGCACTGTTTTGTGCAGTTTATCACTTGCGCTATTTTGCGCATCGCACTGTTTTGTGCAGTTGACACTCGCACTATTTCGCGCGTTGCACTGTTTTGTGAAGTTCGTCACTCGCGCTATTTTGCGCGTCGCACTGTTTTGTGCAGTTGACACTCGCCCAATTTTGCGCGTCGCACTGTTTTCTGCTATTTATCACTCGCGCTATTTTGCGCGTCGCACTGTTTTGTGCAGTTTATCACTTGCGCTATTTTACGCGTCGCACTATTTTGTGCAGTTGACACTCGCGCTATTTTGCGCGTTGCGCTGTTTTGTGCAGTTTATCACTCGCGTTATTATGCGCGTCACCCCGTTTTGTTCAGTTTATCACTCGCGCTATTTTGCACGCTGCGCTATTTTGCGCGTCGCACTATTTTGTGCAGTTGACACTCACGCTATTTTGCGCGACGGACTGTTTTGTGCAGTTTATCACTCGCGCTATTTTGCGCATCGCACTGTTTTGTGCAGTTTATCACTCGCGCTATTTTGCGCTTCGCACTGTTTTGTGCAGTTTATCACTCGCGCGATTTTGCGTGTCGCACAGTTTTGTGGAGTTCACACTCGCGCTATTTTGCGCGTTGCACTGTTTTGTGCTGTTTATCACTCACACTATTTTGCGTGTCGCACTATTTTGTGCAGTTGACACTCGCGCTATTTTGCGCGTCGCACTATTTTGTGCAGTTCACACACGCGCTATTTTGCGCCTCGCACTGTTTTGTGCAGTTTATCACTCGCGCTATTTTGCGCGTCGCACTGTTTCATGCAGTTAATCACTCGCGCTATTTTGCGCGTCGCACTGTTTTGTGCAGTTTATCACTCGCGCTATATTGCGCGTCGCACTGTTTTGTGCAGTTTATCACTTGCGCTATTTTGCGCGTCGCACTATTTTGTGCAGTTTATCACTCCTCCTATTTTGCGCGTCGCACTGTTTTGTGCAGTTGACACTCGCGCTATTTTGCGCATCGCACTGTTCTGTGCGGTTCACACTCGCGCTATTTTGCGCGTCGCACTGTTTTGTGCAGTTTATCACTCGCGCTATTTTGCGCGTCGCACTGTTTTGTGCAGTTGACACTCGCGCTATTTCGCGCGTTGCACTGTTTTGTGAAGTTCGTCACTCGCGCTATTTTGCGCGTCGCACTGTTTTGTGCAGTTGACACTCGCGCAATTTTGCGCGTCGCACTGTTTTGTGCTGTTTATCACTCGCCCTGTTTTGCGCGTCGCACTGTTTTGTGCAATTTGTCACTCGCGCTATTTGGCGCGTTGCACTGTATTTTGCGCGTCGCGCTATTTTGTGCAATTTATCACTTGCGCTATTTTGCGTGTCGCACTGTTTTGTTCAGTTTATCACTCGCGCTATTTTGCACGTCGCATTGTTTTATGCAGTTTATCACTCGCGCTATTTTGCGCGTCGCAGTATTTTGTGCATTTGACCTCGTGCTATTTTTGCGCGTCGCACTGTTTTGTGCAGTTTATCACGGGCGCTATTTTGCCCGTCACACAGTTTTGTGCAGTTTATCACTCGCGCTATTTTGCAACGTTGCCACTATTTGGTGCAGTTTACACTCCCGCTATTTTGCGCGTCGCACTGTTTTGTGCAGTTCACACTCGCACTGTTTGGTGCGGCTTATCACTCGCGCTATTTTGCGCGTCTCACTGTTTCGTGCAGTTAATCACCCGCGCTATTTTGCGCGTCGCACTGTTCTGTGCAGTTTATCACTCGGGCTATATTGTGCGTCGCACTGTTTTGTGCAGTTTATCACCCCCCCTATTTTGCGTGTCGCACTGTTTTGTCAGTTGACACTTGCGCTATTTTGCGCATCGCACTGTTCTGTGCGGTTCACACTCGCGCTATTTTGCGTGGCGCACTGTTTTGTGCAGTTTATCGCTCGCGCTATTTTGTGCGTCGCACTGTTTTGTGCATTTGACACACGTGCTATTCCGCGCGTTGCACTGTTTTGTGAAGTTCGTCACTCGCGCTATTTTGCGCGTCGCACTGTTTTGTGGAATTGACACCGGCGCTATTTTGCGCGTCGCAATGTTTTGTGCAGTTAATCACTCGCGCTATTTTGCGCGTCGCACTGTTTTGTGCAGTTTATCACTCCCGCTATTTTGCGCGTCGCACTGTTTTGTGCAGTTGACACTCGCGCTATTTTGCGTGTCGCGCCATTTTGCGCAGTTTATCATTCGCGCTATTTTGCGCTTCACCCCGTTTTGTTCAGTTTATCACTCGCGCTATTTTGCACGTCGCACTGTTTTGTGATGTTTATCACCCGTGCTATTTTGTGCGTCGCACTATTTTGTGCAGTTGACACTTGCGCTATTTTGCGCGTCGCACTGTTTTGTGCAGTTCACACTCGCGCTATTTTGCGCGTCGTGCCGTTTTGTCCAGTTTATCACTCGCGCTATTTTGCGCGTCACACAGTTTTGTGCAGTTTGTCAGTCGCGCTATTTTGCGTGTCGCACTGTTTTGTGCAGTTTATCACTGGCGCTATTTTGCGCGTCGCACTTTTTTGTGTAGTTCACACTCGCGCTATTCTGCACGTCGCACTGTTTTGTGCAGTTTGTCACTCGCACTATTTTGCGCGTCGCACTGTTTTGTGCAGTTGACACTCGCGCTATTTTGCGCGTCGCACTATTTTGTGCAGTTCACACTCGCGCTATTTTGCGCCTCGCACTGTTTTGGGCAGTTTATCACTCGCGCTATTTTGCGCGTCGCACTGTTTCATGCAGTTAATCACTCGTGCTATTTTACGCGTCGCACTGTTTTGTGCAGTTTATCACTCGCGCTATATTGCGCGTCGTACTGTTTTCTGGAGTTTATCGCTTGCGCTATTTTGCGCGTCGCACTGTTTTGTGCAGTTAACACTCGCGCTATTTTGCACATCGCACTGTTCTGTGCGGTTCACACTCGCGCTATTTTGCGTGTCGCACTGTTTTGTGCAGTTTATCACTCGCGATATTTTGCGCGTCGCACTGTTTTGTGCAGTTGACACTCTCGCTATTTCGCGCGTTGCACTGTTTTGGGAAGTTCGTCACTCGCGCTACTTTGCGCGTCGCACTGTTTTGTGCAGTCGACACACGCGCAATTTTGCGCGTCGCACTATTTTGTGCTGTTTATTGCTCGCGCTATTTTGCGCGCCGCACTGTTTTGTGCAGTTTTTCACTGGCGCTATTTTGCGCGTCGGACTGTTTTGTGCAATTTACACTCGCGCTATTTTGCGCTTCGCACCATTTGGTGTAGTTGACACTCGCGCTATTTTGCCCGTCGCACTGTTTTGTGCAGTTTATCACTCGCGCTCTTTTGCGGGTCTCACTATTTTGTGCAGTTTATCACTCGCGTTATTTTGCGCGTCGCACTGTTTTGTGCAGTTCGCGATCGCGCTATTTTGGGCGTCGCACTTTTTTGTGCAGTTTATCACTCGCACTATTTTGCGCATCGCACTGTTTTGTGCAGTTGACACTCGCGCTATTTTGCCCGTCGCACTGTTTTGTGCAGTTTATCACTCGTGCTATTTTGCACATCGCACAGTTTTGTGCAGTTTGTCACTCGCGCTATTTTACGCGTCGCACTGTTTTGTGCATTTTATCACTCGCGCTATTTTGTGGGTCGCACTGTTTTGTGCAGTTTATCACTCGCGCTATTTTGCGCGTCACACTGTTTGCGCTATTTTGCGCGTCGCACTATTTGGTGTAGTTGACACTCGCGCTATTTTGCGCGTCGCACTGTTTTGTGCAGTTCATCACTGGCGCTATTTTGTGTGTCGCACTGTTTTGTGCAGTTTACGCTCACGCTATTTTGTGCTTCGCACTATTTGGTGCAGTTGACACTCGCGCTATTTTGCGCGTTGCACTGTTTTTTACAGTTTATCACTCGCACTATTTTGTGGGTCGTACTCTTTTGTGCAGTTTATCACTCGCGCTTTTGCGCGTCACACTGTTTTGTACAGTTGACACTCGCGCTATTTTGCCCGTCGCACTGTTTTGTGCAGTTTATCACTCGTGCTATTTTGCACGTCGCACAGTTTTGTGCAGTTTGTCACTCGCGCTATTTTACGCGTCGCACTATTTTGTGCATTTTATCACTCGTGCTATTTTGCGGGTCGCACTGTTTTGTGCAGTTTATCACTCGCGCTATTTTGCGCGTCACACTGTTTGCGCTATTTTGCGCGTCGCACTATTTGGTGCAGTTGACACTCGCGCTATTTTGCGCGTCGCACTATTTTGTGCAGTTTATCACTGGCGCTATTTTGCGCGTCGCACTGTTTTGTGCTGTTTACGCTCGCGCTGTTTTGCGCTTCGCGTTATTTGGTGTAGTCGACACTCGCACTATTTTGCGCGTCGCACTGTTTTGTGCCGTTTATCACTAGCGCTATTTTTGGCGTCGCACTGTTTTGTGCAGTTTATCACTCGCGCTATTTTGTGCGTCACACTGTTTTGTGCAGTTGACACTCGCGCTATTTTGCCCGTCGCGCTGTTTTTTGCAGTTATCACTGGGGCTATTTTGCGCATCGCACTGTTTTGTGCAGTTGACACTCGCGCTATTTTGCCCGTCACACTGTTTTGTGTAGTTTATCGCTCGTGCTATTTTGCACATCGCACAGCTTTGTGCAGTTTGTCAGTCGCGCTATTTTACGCGTCGCACTGTTTTGTGCATTTTATCACTGAAGCTATTTTGCGGGTCGTACTGTTTTGTGCAGTTTATCACTCGCGCTATTTTGCGCGTCGCACTGTTTCATGCAGTTAATCACTCGTGCTATTTTACGCGTCGCACTATTTTGTGCAGTTTATCACTCGCGCTATATTGCGCGTCGCATTGTTTTGTGGAGTTTATCGCTTGCACTATTTTGCGGGTCGCACTGTTTTGTGTAGTTTCTCACTCTGCCTATTTTGCGCGTCGCACTGTTTTGTGCAGTTGACACTCGCGCTATTTTGCACATCGCACTGTTCTGTGCGGCTCACACTCGCGCTATTTTGCGCGTCGCACTGTTTTGTGCAGTTTATCACTCGCGCTATTTTGCGCGTCGCACTGTTTTGTGCAGTTTATCACTCGCGCTATTTTGCGCGTCGTACTGTTTTGCGTAGTTGACACTCGCGCTATTTCGCGCGTTGCACTGTTTTGTGAAGTTCGTCACTCGTGCTACTTTGCGCGTCGCACTGTTTTGTGCAGTCGATACACGCGCAATTTTGCACGTCTCACTATTTTGTGCTGTTTATCGCTCGCGCTATTTTGCGCGCCGCACTGTTTTGTGCAGTTTATCACTGGCGCTATTTTGCGCGTCGGACTGTTTTGTGCAATTTACACTCGCGCTATTTTGCGCTTCGCACCATTTGGTGCAGTTGACACTCGCGCTATTTTGCCCGTCGCACTGTTTTGTGCAGTTTATCACTCGCGCTCTTTTGCGGGTCTCACTGTTTTGTGCAGTTTATCACTCGCGTTATTTTGCGCGTTGCACTGTTTTGTGCAGTTCGCGATCGCGCTATTTTGGGCGTCGCACTGTTTTGTGCAGTTTATCACTCGCGCTATTTTGCGCATCGCACTGTTTTGTGCAGTTGACACTCGCGCTATTTTGCCCGTCGCACTGTTTTGTGCAGAGTATCACTCGTGCTATTTTGCACGTCGCACAGTTTTGTGCAGTTTGTCACTCGCGCTATTTTACGCGTCGCACTGTTTTGTGCATTTTATCACTCGCGCTATTTTGCGGGTCGCATTGTTTTGTGCGGTTTATCACTCGCGCCATTTTGCGCGTCACACTGTTTGCGCTATTTTGCGCGTCGCACTATTTGGTGTAGTTGACACTCGCGCTATTTTGCGCGTCGCACTGTTTTGTGCAGTTTATCACTGGCGCTATTTTGTGTGTCGCACTGTTTTGTGCAGTTTACGCTCATGCTATTTTGCGCTTCGCACTATTTGGTGCAGTTGACACTCGCGCTATTTTGCGCGTCGCACCGTTTTGTGCAGTTTATCACTCGCACTATTTTGCGGGTCGCACTCTTTGGTGCAGTTTATCACTCGCGCTATTTTGCGCGTCACACTGTTTTGTACAGTTGACACTCGCGCTATTTTGCCCGTCGCACTGTTTTGTGTAGTTTATCACTTGTGCTATTTTGCACGTCGCACAGTTTTGTGCAGTATGTCACTCGCGCTATTTTACGCGTCGCACTATTTTGTGCATTTTATCACTCGCGCTATTTTGCGGGTCGCACTGTTTTGTGCAGTTTATCACTCGCGCTATTTTACGCGTCACACTGTTTGCGCTATTTTGCGCGTCGCACTATTTGGTGCAGTTGACTCTCGCGCTATTTTGCGGGTCGCACTGTTTTGTGCTGTTTATCACTGGCGCTGTTTTGCGCGTCGCACTGTTTTGTGCTGTTTACGCTCGCGCTGTTTTGCGCTTCGCGCTATTTGGTGTAGTCGACACTCGCGCTATTTTGCGCGTCGCGCTGTTTTGTGCAGTTTATCACTCGCGCTATTTTCAGCGTCGCACTGTTTTGTGCAGTTTATCACTCGTGCTATTTTGTGCGTCGCACTGTTTTGTGCAATTGACACTCGTGCTATTTTGCCCGTCGCGCTGTTTTTTGCAGTTTATCACTGGGGCTATTTTGCGCGTCGCACTGTTTTGTGCAGTTGACACTCGCGCTATTTTGCCCGTCGCACAGTTTCGTGCAGTTTGTCACTCGCGCTATTTTACGCGTCGCACTGTTTTGTGCATTTTATCACTCACGCTATTTTGCGGGTCGCACTGTTTTGTGCAGTTTATCACTCGCGCTATTTTGCGCGTCACACTGTTTGCGCTATTTTGCGCGTCGCACTATTTGGTGCAGTTGACACTCGTGCTATTTTGCTCGTCGCACTGTTTTATGCAGTTTATCACTGGCGCTATTTTGCGCGTCGCACTGTTTTGTGCTGTTTACGCTCGCACTATTTTGCGCTTCGCACTATTTGGTGCAGTTGACACTCGCGCTATTTTGCGCGTCGCACTGTTTTGTGCAGTTTATCACTCGCGCTATTTTGCGCGTCGCACTGTTCTGTGCAGTTTATCACTCGCGCTATTTTGCGCGTCGCACTGTTCTGTGCAGTTTATCACTCGCGCTATTTTGCGCGTCGCACTGTTTTGTGCAGTTCGCGCTCGCGCTATTTTGGGCGTCGCACTGTTTTGTGCAGTTTATCACTCGCGCTATTTTGTGCGTCGCACTGTTTTGTGCAGTTGACACTCGCGCTATTTTGCCCGTCGCACTGTTTTGTGCAGTTTATCACTCGGGCTATTTTGCGCGTCGCACAGTTTTGTGCAGTTTGTCACTCGCGCTATTTTGCGCGTCGCACTGTTTTGTGCAGTTTATCACTCGCGCTATTTTGCGGGTCGCACTGTTTTTTGCAGTTTATCACTCGCGCTATTTTGCGCGTCGCACTGTTTTGTGCAGTTTATCACTCGCGCTATTTTGCGCGTCGCACTGTTTTGTGCAGTTTATCACTCGCGCTATTTTGCGTTTCACACTGTTTCTTACAGATCACACTCGCGTTATTTTGTGCATCGCACGGTTTTGTGCAGTTTATCACTCGTGCTATTTTGCGCGTTGCACTATTTTGTGCAGCTTATCACTGCTGTTATTTTGCGCGTTGCATTGTTTTGTGTAGTTTATCACTGGCGCTATTTTGCGCGTCACACTATTTTGTGCGGTTCACACTCATGCAATTTTGTGCGTCGCACTGTTTAGTGCAGTTTATACCTCGCGCTATTTTGCGCCTCGCACTGTTTTGTGCAGTTTACACTCGCCCTATTTTATGCGTCACACGGTTTTGTGCAGTTCACACTCGTGCTATTTTGCGCGTCGTACAGTTTGGTGCAGTTCACACTCGTGCTATTTTACGCGTCGCACTGTTTCGTGCAGTTCACACTCGCACTATTTTGCGCGCCGCACGGTTTTGTGCAGTTTATCACTGGGGCTATTTTGCGCATCGCATTGTTTTTTGCAGTTCACGCTCGCTATTTCGCGCGTCGCACTGTTTTGTGCGGTTCACACTCGGGCTATTTTGCGCGTCGCACTCTTTTGTGCAGTTGACACTCGCGCTATTTTGCGCTTCGCACTATTTTGTTCAGTTGACACTCGCGCTATTTTGCGCGTCGCACTATTTTGTGCAGTTCACACTCGCGCTATTTTGTGCGTCGCACTATTTTGTGCAGTTTATCACTCACGCTATTTTGCACGTCGCACTGTTTTGTGCAGTTTATCACTCGCGGTATTTTGCGCCTAGCACTGTTCTGTCCTGTTTACACTCGCGCTATTTTTCGCGTCGCACTGTTTTGTGCAGTTTACAATCGTGCTATTTTGCGCGTCGCACTGTTTTGTACAGTTTATCACTCGCGCTATTTTGCGCGTCGCACTATTTTGTGCAGTTTACACTCGCGCTATTTTGCGCTTCACACTGTTTCGTGCTATTGGCACTCGCGCTATTTTCTGCGTCGCAATGTTTTGTCCAGTTTATCACTCGTGCTATTTTGCGCGTCGCACTGTTTTGTGCAGTTTATCACTCCCGCTATTTTGCGCATCGCACTGTTTTGTGCAGTTTACACTCGCGCTATGTTGCGTGTCGCACTGTTTTGTGCAATTCACACCCGCGCAATTTTGCGCATCGCACAGTTTTGTGCAGTTTATCACTCTCGCTATTTTGCGCGTCGCATTGTTTTGTGCAGTTTGTCACTCCCGCTATTTTGCGCCTCGCACAGTTTTGTGCAGTTCACACTCGCGCTATTTTGCGCGTCGCAATGTTTCACACTTGCGCTATTTGCGCGTCGCATGTTTGTGCAGTTTATCACTCCCGCTATTTTGCGCCTCACACAGTTTTGTGTAGTTCACACGCGGTGTTTTGCCACATCGCAATGTTCTGTGCGTTTCACACTCGCAGATTTGCGCGTCGCACTGTTTTGTGCAGTTCACACTCGCGCAATTTTGCGCGTGGCACTGTTTTGTGCAGTTTACACTCGCCCTATTTTGCGCGTCGCACTGTTTTGTGCAGTTGACACTCGCGTTATTTTGCGCCTCGCACTGTTTTGTGCAGTTTACACTCGCGCTATTTTGCGCTTCGCAGTGTTTTGGGCAGTTGACCCTCGCGCTATTTTGCGCGTCGCACTGTTTTGTGCAGTTCACTCTCGCACTATTTTGCGCGTCGCACTGTGTTGTGCAGTTCATGCTCGCGCTATTTTGCGCGACGCGTTTTGTGCAGTTCACCCTCGCGGTATTTTGCGCGTGGCACTGTTTTGTGCAGTTTATCACTCCCGCTATTTTGGGCGTCGCACTGTTTTGTGCAGTTTATCACTCATGCTATTTTGCACGTCGCTCGGTTTTCTGCAGGTCAGACTCGCGCTATTTTGTGCGTCACACCATTTTGTGCAGTTTATACTTACGCTATTTTGCGCTTCGCACTATTCTGTGCAGTTGACACTCGCGCTATTTTGCACGTCGCACTGTTTTGTGCTATTCACACTCGGGCTATTTTGCGCGTCGCACTGTTTTGTGCGGTTTATCACTCGTGCATTTTGCGCCTCGCACTGTTTTGTGCAGTTCACCACTCGCGCTATTTAGCGGTCGCATTGTTTTGTGCAATTCACCTCGCGCTATTTTGCGCGTCACGCTGTTTGTGCGGTTTATCACTCACGCTATTTTGCGCGTCGCACTGTTTTGTGCAGTTTATCAACTCGCGATTATTTTGCGCTTCCCACTGTTTTGTTTGCAGTTCACACTCGCGTTTTTTGCGCGTCGCACTGTTTTGTGTAGTTTTAACTCGAGCTATTTTGCGCGTTGCACTGTTTTGTGCAGTTTACACTCGCGCTATTTTGCCCCTCACACTGTTTAGTGCAATTTACACTCGCGCTATTTTGCACGTCGCACTGTTTTGTGCGGTTCATCACTCGCGCTATTTTGCGCGTCGAACGGTTTTGTGCAGTTCACACTCGCGCTATTTTGCGCATCGGACAGTTTTGTGCAGTTTATCACTCTCGCTATTTTGCGCCTTGCACTGTTTTGTGCAGTTCACACTCCGCTATTTGCGCGTCGCATTGTTTTGTGCAGTTCACCCTCGCGCTATTTTGCGCGTCGCACTGTTTTGTGCAGTTCTCACTCGCACAATTTGCGCGGGCATGTTTTGTGCAGTTTACACTCGCCCTATTTTGCGCATCGCACTGTTTTGTGCAGTTGACACTCGCGCTATTTTGCGCGTCGCACTGTTTTGTGCGGTTCACACTCGGGCTATTTTGCGCGTCGCACTGTTTTGTGCAGTTGACACTCGCGCTATTTTGCGCTTCGCACTATTTTGTTCAGTTGACACTCGCGCTATTTTGCGCGTCGCACTATTTTGTGCAGTTCACACTCGCGCAATTTTGCGCGTCGCACTGTTTTGTGCAGTTTATCACTCGCGCTATTTTGCACGTCGCACTGTTTTGTGCAGTTTATCACTCGCGCTATTTTGGCCTAGCACTGTCTGTCCTGTTAACTCACGCTATTTTCGCGTCGCACTTGTTTGTGCAGTTTACACTCGTTCTATTTGCGCGTCGCACTGTTTCGTACAGTTATCACTCGCACTATTTTGCGCGTCGCACTATTTTTTGTGCAGTTTACACTCGCGCTATTGCGCTTCACACTGTTTCGTGCTATTGGCACTTCGCGCTATTTTCTGCGTCGCAATGTTTTGTCCAGTTTATCACTGTGCTATTCGCGCGTCGCACAGGTTGTGCAGTTTATCACTCCCGCTATTTTGCGCTCGCACTGTTTTGTGCAGTTTACACTACGCGCAATGTTGCGTGTCGCATGTTTTGTGCAATTCGCACCCGCGCAATTTTGCGATTGATAGTTTTGTGCAGTTTATCAACTCTGGCTATTTGCTCCTCGCACAGTTTTGTGCAGTTCACACTCGCGCTATTTTGCGCGTCGCAATGTTTTTGTGTGCAGTTCACCCTCGCGGTTTATTTTGCGCGTCACACTGTTTTGTGTTCTTCATCACTCGCGCGATTTGCGCGTCGCACGGTTTTTTGCAGTTCACACTCGCGCTATTTTGCGCGTCGCACCGTTTTGTGCAGTTCACACTCACGCTATTTTGCGCTTCGTATGGTTTTGTACAGTTGACACTCGCGCTATTTTGCGCGTCGCACTGTTTTGTGTAGTTCACACTCGCGCTGCTTTTGCGCGTCGCACTGTTTTGTGCGGTTTATCACTCGCGCTATTTCGCGCATCGCACTGTTGTGTGCCGTTATCAACTCGCACGGTTTTGTGCGGTGTACACTCGGGCTTATTTCGGCGTCGCACTGTTTTGTGCAATTCACACTCGCGCTATTTAGCGCGTTGCACTATTTTGTGCAATTCACACTCAGGCTATTTTGCGCGTGCCACTGTTTTGTGCGGTTTATCACTCGGGCATTTTGCGCGTCGCGCTTTTTGTGCAGTTTATCACTCGTGCTATTTTGCGCTTTGCGCTGTTTTGTGCAGTTTAGCACTCGCGCTATTTTGCGCATTGCGCTGTTTTGTGCAGTTTAGCACTCGCGCTATTTTGCGCGTCACGCTGTTTGTGCGGTTTATCACTCGTGCTATTTGCGGGTCACACTGTTTTGTGCAGTTTATCACCGCTATTTTGCGGTCGCACTGTTTTGTGCAGTTTATCACTCGCGCTTTTTTGCGCATCGCATGTTTTGTGCAGTTCACCCTCGCGCTATTTTGCGCGTTGCACTGTTTTGTGCAGTTTATACCTCGCGCTATTTTGCGCCTTTGCACTATTTTGTGCAGTTTACACTCGCCGTACTTTGCGCGTGCACTGTTTTGTGCAGTTGACACTCGCCGCCATTTTGCGCGTCGCATGGTTTTTGTACAGTTCACACTCGCGCTTTTACGCGTCGCACAGTTTTGTGCAGTTTATCACTCGTGCTATTTTGCGCGTCGCACTGTTTTGTGCAGTTATCACTCCCGCTATTTTGGCCTTGCACTGTTTTGTGCAGTTTATCATCCCGCTATTTTGGGCCTTGCACTGTTTTGTGCAGTTTACACTCGCGCTATGTTGCGGTCGCACTGTTTTGTGCAGTTCACACTCGAGCTATTTTGCGCGTGCACTATTTTGTGCTGTTTATCACTCGCGCTATTTTGCGCGTCGCACTGTTTTGTGCAGTTTAACACTCGTGCTATTTTGCGCGTCGCACTGTTTGTGCAGTTTATCACTCCGCTATTTTGCGCGTCGCACTGTTTTGTGCAGCTTACACTCACGCTATGTTGCTGTCGCACTGTTTTGTGCAGTGAACACTCGTGCTATTTTGCGCGTCGCATTGTTTTGTGCAGTTTCTCACTCACGCTATTTTGTGCGTCGCACTGTTTTGTGCAGTTTGTCACCCCCGCTATTTTGCATCTCGCACTATTTTTTCCAGTTCACACTCGCGCTATTTTGCGCGTCGCACTGTTTTGTGCATTTCACACTCGCGCTATTTTGTGCATGGCACTGTTTTGTGCAGTCTACACACGCCCTATTTTGGTGTCGCACGATTTTGTGTATTTGACACTCGCATTATTTTGCGCATCTACTGTTTTGTGTAGTTCACACTGCGCTATTTTGCGCGTCGCATTGTTTCGTGGAGTTTACACTCGCTTTCTTGCGAGTCGCACTGTTTTGTGCAGTTCACACTCGCACTATTTTGCGCGTCGCACTTGTTGTGCAGTCACGCTTGCGCTATTTTCCGCGTCACGTTTTGTGCAGTTCACCCCGTGGTATTTTGCGCGTCGCACTGTTTCGTGCAGTTATAACTCGCGCTATTTTGCGCGTCGCACTGTTTTGTGCAGTTTATCACTAGCGCTATTTTGTGCGTCGCACGATTTTGTGCAGGTCACACTCGCGCTATTTTGCGCGTTGCACCGTTTTGTGTAGTTTACACTCGCACTATTTTGCAATTCGCACTATTTTGTGCTGTTGACACTCGCGCTAGTTTCCCCGTCGCACTGTTTTGTGCAGTTCACACTCGCGCTATTTTGCGCATCTCACTGTTTTGTGCTGTTTATTACTCGCGCTATTTTGCGCGTCGCACTATTTTGTGCAGTTTATCACTCGCGCTATTTTCAGCGTCGCACTATTTTGTGCAGTTTATCACTCGCGCTATTTTGCGCCTCGCACTGTTTTGTGCAGTGGATACTCGGGCTATTTTACGCGTCGCACTATTTTGTGCATTCACACTCGTGCTATTTAGCGCGTCGCACTGTTTTGTGCACTTCACACTCGCCCTATTTTGCGCGCGCACTATTTTGTGCGGTTTATCACTCGCGCTATTTTGCGCATCCCACTGTTTTGTGCAGTTATCACTCGCGGTATTTTGCGCTTCGCACTGTTTTGGCAGTTCATACTCGCGTTACTTTGCGCATCGCACGGTTTTGTGCAGTTAGCACTCGCGCTATTTTGCGCGTTGCACTATTTTGTGCAGTTTATCACTCGCACTATTTTGTGCAGTTACACTCGCGCTATTTTGCTTGTTGCACTGTTTTGTGCAGTTTATCCTGCCGACTATTTTGCGCGTCGCACTGTTTTGTGCAGTTTATCACTCGCCGCTATTTGCGCGTCACACTGTTTTGTGCAGTTCACCCGCGCTATTTGCGATCGCACTGTTTTGTGCAGTTTATACTCGCGTATTTTGCGCCTCGCACTGTTTGTGCAGTTTACACTCGCCCTATTGCACGTCGCACGGTTTTGTGCACTTCACACTCATGCATTGCGCGTTCACAGTGTTTGTGCTGTTTATCAGTTGGGCTATTTTGTGCGTCGCACGTTTTGTGCAGTTCACACTCGCGCTATGCTGTTTACACTCGGGCTATTTTGCGCGTCGCACTGTTTGCAGTTTATCACTCGCGCTATTTTGGCATCGCACTCTTTGTTCAGTTTATCACTCGCGCTTTTGCGCGTCGCACTGTTTTGTGCAGTTTAAACGCGCTATTTTGCGCTTCACACTGTTTTGTGCTGTTGGCACTCGCGCTATTTTCCGCGTCGCACTGTTTGTGCAGTTTATCACTCGTGCAATTTGCGCGCCGCGCTGTTTTTTGTGCAGTTTACACTCGCACTATGAATGCGCGTCGCACTGTTTTGTGCAATCACACCCGCGCTATTTTGCGCGTCGCACTGTTTTGTGTAGTTTATCACTCGCGCTATTTTGCGCGTCGCATATTTGTGCAGTTTGTCACTCCCGCTATTTTGCATCTCACACTGTTTTGTGCTGTTCACACTCGCGCTATTTTGCGCGTCGCAATGTTTGGCAGTTCACCCTCGCGCTATTTTTGCGCGTCGCACTATTTTGTGCAGTTCTCACTGCGCAATTTTGCGCGTGGGACTATTTTGTGCAGTTTACATCGCTTATTTTGCGCATCGCACTATTTTGTGCAGTTGACACTCGCGCTATTTTGCGCCTCGCAGTGTTTTTGGCATTTACACTCGCGCTATTTTGCGCGTCGCACTGTTTTGTGCAGTTCACCCTCGCACTATTTTGCGCATCGACAGTGTTTTGCAGTTCACGCTAGCGCTAATTTTGCGCGTCGCGTTTGTGCAGTTCACCCTCGCAGTATTTTGCGCGTCGCACTATTTTGTTGCAGTTTATCACTCGCGCTATTTTGCAGTCGCACTGTTTGGTGCAGTTATCACTCGCGCTATTTTGCGCGTCGCACGTTTTTTTGTGCAGGTCACACTCGCGCTATTTTACGCGTCGCACTATTTGTTGCTGTTGACACTCGCGCTATTTTGCGCATCGAACTGTTTTGTGCGGTTAACACTCGCGCTATTTTGCGTGTCGCATGTTTTGTGCAGTTTACACTCACGCTATTTTTGCACTCACACTGTCTTGTGCGGTTCACACTCGCGTATTTAGCGCGTAGCATTGTTTGTTGCAATTCACACTCGCACTATTTTGCGCGTCACACTGTTTTGTGCGGTTTATCACTCGCGCAATTTTGGCGTCGCACTGTTTGTGACAGTTTATCATTCGCGCTATTTTCCGCTTCGCACTGTTTGTGCAGTTCACACTCGCGCTATGTTTTGCGCGTGGCACTGTTTTGTGCAGTTTATCACTCGGGCTATTTTCTATTTTGCGCATGTTTTGTGCAGTTTATCACTCGCGCTATTGTGCGCTTGCACTGTTTTGTGCAGTTCACACTCGCGTATTTTGTCCATCGCATGTTTTGTGCAGTTTATTCACTCGCGCTTTTTGCATTGCACTGTTTGTGCAGTTTATCACCTCGCGCTATTTTGCCCCCACACTGATTATGCAGTTTACATGGCGCTATTTGCGTCGCATGTTTTGTGCAGTTTTCACTGCGCTATTTTGCGCGTCGCACATGTTTTGTGCAGTTACACTCGCGCTATTTTGCGCATCGCAACTGTTTTGTGACAGTTCACACTCGCGCTATTTTTGCGCGCGCTCGCATTTTGTGCAGTTTATACTGCGCTATTTTGCGCCTCGCACAGTTTTGTGCAGTTACACTCGCCCTGTTTTGCGCATCGCACTGTTTGTGCAGTTGAACACACCGCAGTATTTTTGCGCGTCGCACGATTTTGTGCAGTTCACACTGCGCTATTTTGCGCGTCGCAACTGTTTTGTGCAGTTATCACTCGCGCTATTTTTCGCGTGCACTGTTTTGTGCAGTTGTCACCCCCGCTATTTTGCGCCTCGCACTTTTGTGCAGTTTACACTCGCGCTATTTTGCGCCTCGCAGTGTTTAGGCCAGTTGACCCTCGCGCTATTTTTCGCGTCGCACTGTTTTGTGCAGTTCACTCTCGCACTATTTTGCGCGTCGCACTGTGTTGTGCAGTTCATGCTCGCGCTATTTTGCGCGACGCGTTTTGTGCAGTTCACCCTCGCGGTTTTTGCGCGTGCACTGTTTTGTGCAGTTTATCACTCCGCTATTTTGGGCGTCGCACTGTTTGTGCAGTTTATCACTCTGCTATTTGCGCGTCGCTCGGTTTTTGCAGGTCAGACTCGCGCTATTTTGTGCGTCACTCCATTTTGTGCAGTTTATACTTAACGCTATTTTGCGCTTCGCACTATTCTTGCAGTTGACACTCGCGGCTTTGCACGTCGCACTGTTTTGTGGTATTCACACTCGGGCTATTTTGCGCGTCGCACTGTTTTGTGCGGTTTATCACTCGTGCTATTTTGCGCCTCGCACTGTTTTGTGCAGTTCACATCGTGCTTTAGCGCGTCGCATTGTTTTGTGCAATTCACACTCGCGCTATTTTGCGCGTCAAGGTTTTGTGCGGTTTATCACTCACGCTATTTTGCGCGTCGCACTGTTTTGTGCAGTTTATCACTCGTGCTATTTTGCGCTTCCCACTGTTTTGTGCAGTTCACACTCGCGTTATTTTGCGTGTCGCACTGTTTTGTGTAGTTTATCACTCAAGCTATTTTGCGCGTTGCACTGTTTTGTGCAGTTTACACTTGCGCTATTTTGCCCCTCACACTGTTTGGTGCAATTTACACTCGCGCTATTTTGCACGTCGCATGTTTTGTGCGGTTCATCACTTGCGCTATTTTGCGCGTCGAACGGTTTTGTGCAGTTCACACTCGCGCTATTTTGCGCATCGGACAGTTTTGTGCAGTTTATCACTATCGCTATTTTGCGCCTTGCATGTTTTGTGCAGTTCACACTCGCGCCATTTTGCGCGTCGCAATTTTGTGCAGTTCACCCTCGCTTATTTTGCGCGTCGCACTGTTTTGTGCAGTTCTCACTCGCGCAATTTTGCGCGTGGCACTGTTTTGTGCAGTTTACACTCGCCCTGTTTTGCGCTTCGCACTGTTTTGTGCAGTTGACACTCGCGCTATTTTGCGCGTCGCACTGTTTTGTGCGGTTCACACTCGGGCTATTTTGCGCATCGCACTGTTTTGTGCAGTTCACACTCGCGCTATTTTGCGCTTCGCACTATTTTGTTCAGTTGACACTCGCGCTATTTTGCGCGTCGCACTATTTTGTGCAGTTCACACTCGCGCAATTTTGCGCGTCGCACTGTTTTGTGCAGTTTATCACTCGCGCTATTTTGCACGTCGCACTGTTTTGTGCAGTTTATCACTCGCGCTATTTTGCGCCTAGCACTGTTCTGTCCTGTTTACACTCGCGCTATTTTTCGCGTCGCACTGTTTTGTGCAGTTTACACTCGTGCTATTTTGCGCGTCGCACTGTTTTGTACAGTTTATCACTCGCGCTATTTTGCGCGTCGCACTATTTTTTGTGCAGTTTACACTCGCGCTATTTTGTGCTTCACACTGTTTCGTGCTATTGGCACTCGCGCTATTTTCTGCGTCGCAATGTTTTGTCCAGTTTATCACTCGTGCTATTTCGCGCGTCGCACAGTTTTGTGCAGTTTATCACTACCGCTATTTTGCGCATCGCACTGTTTTGTGCAGTTTACACTCGCGCTATGTTGCGTGTCACACTGTTTTGTGCAATTCGCACCCGCGCAATTTTGCGCATCGGACAGTTTTGTGCCGTTTATCACTTTGGCTATTTTGAGCGTCGCAATGTTTTGTGTAGTTTGTGACTATTTTGCTCCTCGCACAGTTTTGTGCAGTTCACACTCGCGCTATTTTGCGCGTCGCAATGTTTTGTGCAGTTCACCCTCGCGGTATTTTGCGTGTCACACTGTTTTGTGTACTTCATCACTCACGCTATTTTGCGAGTCGCACGGTTTTTTGCAGTTCACACTCGCGCTATTTTGCACGTCGCACCGTTTTGCGCAGTTTACACTCGCGCTATTTTGTGCTTCGTACGGTTTTGTACAGTTGACACTCGCGCTATTTTGCGCGTCGCACTATTTTTGTGCAGTTCACACTCGCGCTATTTTGCGCGTCGCACTGTTTTGTGCAGTTTATCACTCGCGCTATTTCGCGCATCGCACTGTTGTGTGCCGTTTATCACTCGTGCTATTTTGCGCCTCGCACTGTTTTGTACAGTGTACACTCGAGCTATTTCGGCGTCGCACTGTTTTGTGCAGTTCACACTCGCGCTATTTAGCGCGTTGCACTGTTTTGTGCAATTCACACTCAGGCTATTTTGCGCGTCGCACTGTTTTGTGTGGTTTATCACTCGGGCTATTTTGCGCGTCGCGCTGTTTTGTGCAGTTTATCACTCGTGCTATTTTGCGCTTCGCCCAGTTTTGTGCAGTTCACACTCGCATTATTTTGCGCATCGCACTGTTTTGTGCAGTTTATCACTCGCGCTATTTTGCGCATTGCGCTGTTTTATGCAGTTTATCACTCGCGCTATTTTGCGCGTCACGCTGTTTTGTGCGGTTTATCACTCGCGCTATTTTGCGGGTCACACTGTTTTGTGCAGTTTATCACTGCCGCTATTTTGCGCGTCGCACTGTTTTGTGCAGTTTATCACTCGCGCTTTTTTGCGCATCGCACTGTTTTGTGCAGTTCACCCTCATGCTATTTTGCGCGTTGCACTGTTTTGTGCAGTTTATACCTCGCGCTATTTTGCGCCTTGCACTATTTTGTGCAGTTTACACTCGCCGTACTTTGCGCGTCGCACTGTTGTGTGCAGTTGACACTCGCGCCATTTTGCGCGTCGCATGGTTCACACTCGCGCTATTTTACGCGTCGCACTGTTTTGTGCAGTTTATCACTCGTGATATTTTGCGCGTCGCACTGTTTTGTGCAGTTTATCACTCCCGCTATTTTGCGCTTTGCACTGTTTTGTGCAGTTTACACTCGCGCTATGTTGCGCGTCGCACTGTTTTGTGCAGTTCACACTCGAGCTATTTTGCGCGTCGCACTATTTTGTGCTGTTTATCACTCGCGCTATTTTGCGCGTCGCACTGTTTTGTGCAGTTTAACACTCGTGCTATTTTGCGCGTCGCACTGTTTTGTGCAGTTTATCACTCCCGCTATTTTGCGCGTCGCACTGTTTTGTGCAGCTTACACTCACGCTATGTTGCTCGTCGCACTGTTTTGTGCAGTGAACACTCGTGCTATTTTGCGCGTCGCATTGTTTTGTGCAGTTTCTCACTCGCGCTATTTTGCGCGTCGCACTGTTTTGTGCAGTTTGTCACCCCCGCTATTTTGCGCCTCGCACTATTTTGTGCAGTTCACACTCGCGCTATTTTGCGCGTCGCACTGTTTTGTGCAGTTCACACTCGCGCTATTTTGTGCGTGGCACTGTTTTGTGCAGTTTACACACGCCCTATTTTGCGTGTCGCCCTGTTTTGTGTAGTAGACACTCGTATTATTTTGCGCATCGCACTGTTTTGTGTAGTTCACACTCGCGCTATTTTGGGCGTCTCATTGTTTCGTGGAGTTTACACTCGCGCTTTTTTGCGAGTCGCACTGTTTTGTGCAGTTCACACTCGCACTATTTTGCGCGTCGCACTGTGTTGTGCAGTTCACGCTTGCGCTATTTCCGCGTCACGTTTTGTGCAGTTCACCCCCGTGGTATTTTGCGCGTCGCACTGTTTCGTGCAGTTTATAACTCGCGCTATTTTGCGCGTCGCACTGTTTTGTGCAGTTTATCACTAGCGCTATTTGGTGCGTCACATGGTTTTGTGCAGGTCACACTCGCGCTATTTTGCGCGTCGCACCGTTTTGTGTAGTTTACACTCGTGCTATTTTGCGCTTCGCACTATTTTGTGCTGTTGACACTCGCGCTGGTTTCCCCATCGCACTGTTTTGTGCAGTTCACACTCGCGCTATTTTGCGCATCTCACTGTTTTGTGCTATTTATTATTCGCGCTATTTTGCGCGTCGCACTGTTTTGTGCAGTTTATCACTCGCGCTATTTTGCCCGTCGCACTGTTTTGTGCAGTTTATCACTCGCGCTATTTTGCGCCTCGCACTGTTTTGTGCAGTGGATACTCGGGCTATTTTACGCGTCGCACTATTTTGTGCAGTTCACACTCGTGCTATTTAGCGCGTCGCACTGTTTTGTGCACTTCACACTCGCCCTATTTTGCGCGTCGCACTGTTTTGCGCGGTTTATCACTCGCGCTATTTTGCGCATCCCACTGTTTTGTGCAGTTTATCACTCGCGGTATTTTGCGCTTCGCACTGTTTTGTGCAGTTCATACTCGCGTTATTTTGCGCATCGCACGGTTTTGTGCAGTTTATCACTCGCGCTATTTTGCGCGTTGCACTATTTTGTGCAGTTTATCACTCGCACTATTTTGCCCCCCACACTATTTTGTGCAGTTTACACTCGCGCTATTTTGCTTGTCGCACTGTTTTGTGCAGTTTATCACTGCCGCTATTTTGCGCGTCGCACTGTTTTGTGCAGTTTATCACTCGCGCTATTTTGCGCGTCACACTGTTTTGTGCAGTTCACACTCGCGCTATTTTGCGCGACGCACTGTTTTGTGCAGTTTATACCTCGCGCTATTTTGCGCCTCGCACTGTTTTGTGCAGTTTACACTCGCCCTATTTTGCGCGTCGCACGGTTTTGTGCACTTCACACTCGTGCTATTTTGCGCGTCACACTGTTTTGTGCTGTTTATCAGTTGGGTTATTTTGCGCGTCGCACTGTTTGTGCAGTTCACACTCGCGCTATTTTGCGCGTCGCACTGTTTTGTGCAGTTTATCACTTGCGGTATTTTGCGCGTCGCACTGTTCTGTGCTATTTACACTCGCGCTATTTTGCGTGTCGCACTGTTTTGTGCTGTTTACACTCGGGCTATTTTGCGCGTCGCACTGTTTTGTCCAGTTTATCACTCGCGCTATTTTGCGCATCGCACTCTTTTGTTCAGTTTATCACACGCGCTATTTTGCGCGTCGCACTGTTTTGTGCAGTTTACACTCGCGCTATTTTGCACTTCACATTGTTTTGTGCTGTTGGCACTCGCGCTATTTTCCGCATCGCACTGTTTTGTGCAGTTTATCACTCGTGCAATTTTGCGCGTCGCGCTGTTTTGTGCAGTTTACACTCGCACTATGATGCGCGTCGCACTGTTTTGTGCAATTCACACCCGCGCTATTTTGCGCGTCGCACTGTTTTGTGCAGTTTATCACTCGCGCTATTTTGCGCGTCGCACTATTTTGTGCAGTTTGTCACTCCCGCTATTTTGCACCTCACACTGTTTTGTGCAGTTCACACTCGCGCTATTTTGCGCGTCACAATGTTTTGTGCAGTTCACCCTCGCGCTATTTTGCGCGTCGCACTATTTTGTGCAGTTCTCACTCGCGCAATTTTGCGCGTGGCACTATTTTGTGCAGTTTACACTCGCCCTATTTTGCGCATCGCACTATTTTGTGCAGTTGACACTCGCGCTATTTTGCGCCTCGCAGTGTTTTGTGCAATTTACACTCGCGCTATTTTGCGCGTCGCACTGTTTTGTGCAGTTCACCCTCGCACTATTTTGCGTATCGCACAGTGTTTTGCAGTTCACGCTAGCACTATTTTGCGCGTCGCGTTTTGTGCAGTTCACCCTCGCAGTATTTTGCGCGTCGCACTATTTTGTGCAGTTTATCACTCGCGCTATTTTGCAGTCGCACTGTTTTGTGCAGTTTATCACTCGCGCTATTTTGCGCGTCACACGGTTTTGTGCAGGTCACACTCGCGCTATTTTGCGTGTCGCACATTTTGTGCAGTTGACACTCGCGCAATTTTGTACGTCGCACTGTTTTGTGCTGTTCACACTCGCGCTATTTTGCGCATCGAACTGTTTTATGCGGTTAAACACTCGCGCTATTTTGCGTGTCGCACTGTTTTGTGCAGTTTATCACTCACGCTATTTTGCGCCTCACACTGTCTTGTGCGGTTCACACTCGCGCTATTTAGCGCGTCGCATTGTTTTGTGCAATTCACACTCGCCCTATTTTGCGCGTCACACTGTTTTGTGCGGTTTATCACTTGCGCAATTTTGCGCGTCGCACTGTTTTGTGCAGTTTATCATTCGCGCTATTTTTCGCTTCGCACTGTTTTGTGCAGTTCACACTCGCGTTATTTTGCGCGTGGCACTGTTTTGTGCGGTTTATCACTCGGGCTATTTTGCGCGTCGCGCTGTTTTGTGCAGTTTATCACTCGTGCTATTTTGCGCTTCGCACTGTTTTGTGCAGTTCACACTCGCGTTATTTTGTCCATCGCACTGTTTTGTGAAGTTTATCACTCGCGCTATTTTGCGTGTTGCACTGTTTTGTGCAGTTTATCACTCGCGCTATTTTGCCCCTCACACTGTTTTGTGCAGTCTACACTGGCACTATTTTGCGGGTCGCACTGTTTTGTGCAGTTTATAACTGCCGCTATTTTGCGCGTCGCACTGTTTTGTGCAGTTTATCACTCGCGCTATTTTGCGCATCGCATTGTTTTGTGCAGTTCACACTCGCGCTATTTTGCGCGTCGCACTATTTTGTGCAGTTTATACCTCGCGCTATTTTGCGCCTCGCACTTTTTGTGCAGTTTACACTCGCCCTATTTTGCGCTCGCATTGTTTTGTGAAGTTGCACACGCGCTATTTTGCGTGTCGCACGATTTTGTGTAGTTCACACTCGCGCTATTTTGCGCGTCGCACTGTTTTGTGCAGTTTATCACTCGCGCTATTTTGCGCGTTGCACTGTTTTGTGCAGTTTGTCACCCCCGCTATTTTGCGCCTCGCACTGTTTTGTGCAGTTTGCACTCGCGCTATTTTGCGCTTCGCAGTGTTTAGGCCAGTTGACCCTCGCGCTATTTTGCGCGTCGCACTGTTTTGTGCAGTTCACTCTCGCACTATTTTGCGCGTCGCACTGTGTTGTGCAGTTCATGCTCGCGCTATTTTGTGCGACGCGTTTTGTGCAGTTCACCCTCGCGGTATTTTGCGCGTCGCACTGTTTTGTGCAGTTTATCACTCCCGCTATTTTGGGCGTCGCACTGTTTTGTGCAGTTTATCACTCATGCTATTTTGCGCGTCACTCGGTTTTCTGCAGGTCAGACTCGCGCTATTTTGTGCGTCACACCATTTTGTGCAGTTTGTACTTACGTTATTTTGCGCTTCGCACTATTCTGTGCAGTTGACACTCGCGCTATTTTGCACGTCGCACTGTTTTGTGCTATTCACACTCGGGCTATTTTGCGCGTCGCACTGTTTTGTGCGGTTTATCACTCGTGCTATTTTGCGCCTCGCACTGTTTTGTGCAGTTCACACTCGCGCTATTTAGCGCGTCGCATTGTTTTGTGCAATTCACACTCGCGCTATTTTGCGCGTCACGCTGTTTTGTGCGGTTTATACTCACGCTATTTTGCGCATCGCACTATTTTGTGCAGTTTATCACTCACGCTATTTTGCGCTTCCCACTGTTTTGTGCAGTTCACACTCGCGTTATTTTGCGCGTCGCACTGTTTTGTGTAGTTTATCACTCGAGCTATTTTGCGCGTTGCACTGTTTTGTGCAGTTTACACTGGCGCTATTTTGCCCCTCACACTGTTTGGTGCAATTTACACTCGCGCTATTTTGTACGTCGCACTCTTTTGTGCGGTTCATCACTCGCGCTATTTTGCGCGTCGAACGGTTTTGTGCAGTTCACACTCGCGCTATTTTGCGCATCGGACAGTTTTGTGCAGTTTATCACTCTCGCTATTTTGCGCCTTGCACTGTTTTGTGTAGTTCACACTCGCGCTATTTTGCGCGTCACAATGTTTTGTGCAGTTCACCCTCGCGCTATTTTGCACGTCGCACTGTTTTGTGCAGTTCTCACTCGCGCAATTTTGCGCGTGGCACTGTTTTTGTACAGTTTACACTCGCCCTATTTTGCGCATCACACTGTTTTGTGCACTTGACACTCGCGCTATTTTGCGCGTCGCACTATTTTTTGCGGTTCACACTCGGTCTATTTTGCGCGTCGCACTGTTTTGTGCAGTTGACACTCGCGCTATTTTGTTCTTCGCACTATTTTGTTCAGTTGACACTAGCGCTATTTTGTGCGTCGCACTATTTTGTGCAGTTCCACTCGCGCAATTTTGCGCGTCGCACTGTTTTCTGCAGTTTATCACTCGCGCTATTTTGCGCGTCGCACTGTTTTGTGCAGTTTATCACTCGCGCTATTTTGCGCCTAGCACTGTTCTGTCCTGTTTACACTCGTGCTATTTTTCGCGTCGCACTGTTTTGTGCAGTTTACACTCGTGCTATTTTTTCGCGTTGCACTGTTTTGTGCAGTTTACACTCGTGCTATTTTGCGCGTCGCACTGTTTTGTACAGTTTATCATCGCGCTATTTTGCGCGTCGTACTTCGTATGGTTTTGTACAGTTGACACTCACGCTATTTTGCGCGTCGCACTGTTTTGGTGCGGTTTATCACTGCGCTATTTCGTGCATCGCACTGTTGTGTGCCGTTTATCACTCGCGCTATTTTGCGCCTCGCACTGTTTTGTCAGTGTACACTCGGGCTATTTTCGGCGTCGCACTGTTTTGTGCAGTTCACACTTCGCGCTATTTAGCACGTTGCACTGTTTTGTGCAATTCACACTCAGGCTATTTTGCGCTCACACTGTTTTGTGCGGTTTTCACTCGGCTATTTTGCGCGTCGCGCTGTTTTGTGCAGTTTATCACTCGTGTTATTTTGTGCTTCGCCCAGTTTTGTGCAGTTCACACTCGCATTATTGCGCATCGCACTGTTTTGTGCAGTTTATCACTCGCGCTATTTTGCACATTGCGCTGTTTTGTGCATTTTATCACTCGCGCTATTTTGCGCGTCACGCTGTTTTGTGCAGTTTATCACTCGCGCTATTTTGCGGGTCACACGTTTTGTGCAGTTTATCACTGCGCTATTTTGCGCGTCGCACTGTTTTGTGCAGTTTATCACTCGCGCTTTTTTGCGCATCGCACTGTTTTGTGCAGTTCACCCTCGGCTATTTTGCGCGTTGCACTGTTTTGTGTAGTTTACACCTCGCGCTATTTTGCGCCTTGCACTATTTTGTGCAGTTTACACTCGCCGAACTTTGCGCGTCGCACTGTTTTGTGCAGTTGACACTCGCGCCATTTTGCGCATCGCATGGTTTTGTCAGTTCACACTCGCGCTATTTTACGCGTCGCGTATTTTGTGCAGTTTTCACTCGTGCTATTTTGCGCGTCGCACTGTTTTTGTGCAGTTTATCACTCCGCTATTTTGGGCCTTGCACTGTTTGTGCAGTTTACACTCGCGCTATTTTGCGCGTCGCACTGTTTTGTGCAGTTCACACTCGAGCTATTTTGCGCGTCGCACTATTTTGTGCTGTTATCACTCACGCTATTTTGCGCGTCGCACTGTTTTGTGCAGTTTAACACTCGTGCTATTTTGCGCGTCGCACTGTTTTGTACAGTTTATCACTCCACTATTTTGCGCGTCGCACGTTTTGTGCAGCTTACACTTACGCTATGTTGCTCGTCGCACTGTTTTGTGCAGTGAACCTCCTGCTATTTTGCGCGTCGCATGTTTGTGCATTTCTCACTCGCGCTATTTTGTGCGTCGCACTGTTTTGTGCAGTTTGTCACCCCGCTAATTTTGCATCTCGCACTATTTTGTCCAGTTCACACTCAGCTATTTGTGCGTCGCACTGTTTTTGTGCATTTCAGACTCGCGCTATGTTGCGTGTCGCACTGTTTTTGTGCAATTCGCACCCGCGCAATTTTGCGCATCGGACAGTTTTGTGCCGTTTATCACTCTGGCTATTTTGCGCGTCGCATTTTTTTGTGTAGTTTGTCACTCCCGCTATTTTGCTCCTCGCACAGTTTTGTCAGTTCACACTCGCGCTATTTTGCGTGTCGTATTGTTTTGTGCAGTTCACCCTCGCGGTATTTTGCGCGTCACACTGTTTTGTGTACTTCATCACTGGCGCTATTTTGCGCGTCGCACGGTTTTTTGCAGTTCACACTCGCGCTATTTTGCGCGTCGCACCATTTTGTGCAGTTTACACTCGCGCTATTTTGCGCTTCGTATGGTTTTGTACAGTTGACACTCGCGCTATTTTGCACGTCGCACTGTTTTGTGCGGTTTATCACTCGCGCTATTTCCCGCATCGCACTGTTGTGTGCCGTTTATCACTCGCGCTATTTTGCGCCTCGCACTGTTTTGTGCAGTGTACACTCGGGCTATTTTCGGCGTCGCACTGTTTTGTGCAGTTCACACTCGCGCTATTTAGCGCATTGCACTGTTTTGTGCAATTCACACTCAGGCTATTTTGCGCGTCACACTGTTTTGTGCGGTTTATCACTCGGGCTATTTTGCGCGTCGCGCTGTTTTGTGCAGTTTATCACTCGTGTTATTTTGCGCTTCGCCCAGTTTTGTGCAGTTCACACTCGCGTTATTTTGCGCATCGCACTGTTTTGTGCAGTTTATCACTCGCACTATTTTGCGCATTGCGCTTTTTGTGCAATTTATCACTCGCGCTATTTTGCGCGTCACGCTGTTTTGTGCAGTTTATCACTCGCGCTATTTTGCGGGTCACACTGTTTTGTGCAGTTTATCACTGCCGCTATTTTGCGCGTCGCACTGTTTTGTGCAGTTTATCACTCGCGCTTTTTTGCGCATCGCACTGTTTTGTGCAGTTCACCCTCGCGCTATTTTGCGCGTTGCACTGTTTTGTGCAGTTTATACCTCGCGCTATTTTGCGCCTTGCACTATTTTGTGCAGTTTACACTCGCCGTACTTTGCGCGTCGCACTGTTTTGTGCAGTTGACACTCGCGCCATTTTGCGCGTCGCATGGTTTTGTGCAGTTCACTCTCGCGCTATTTTACGCGTCGCACTGTTTTGTACAGTTTATCACTCGTGCTATTTTGCGCGTCGCACTGTTTTGTGCAGTTTATCACTCCTGCTATTTTGGGCCTTGCATTGTTTTGTGCAGTTTACACTCGCGCTATGTTGCGCGTCGCACTGTTTTGTGCAGTTCACACTCGAGCTATTTTGCGCGTCGCACTATTTTGTGCTGTTTATCACTCACGCTATTTTGCGCGTCGCACTGTTTTGTGCAGTTTAACACTCGTGCTATTTTGCGCGTCGCACTGTTTTGTACAGTTTATCACTCCCACTATTTTGCGCGTCGCACGGTTTTGTGCAGCTTACACTTACGCTATGTTGCTCGTCGCACTGTTTTGTGCAGTGAACACTCGTGCTATTTTGCGCGTCGCATTGTTTTGTGCAGTTCTCACTCGCGCTATTTTGTGCGTCGCACTGTTTTGTGCAGTTTGTCACCCCCGCTATTTTGCATCTCGCACTATTTTGTCTAGTTTCACACTCACGCTATTTTGTACATCGCACTGTTTTGTGCATTTCACACTCGCGCTTTTTGTGCGTGGCACTGTTTTGTGCAGTCTACACACGCCCTATTTTGCGTGTCGCACTGTTTTGTGTATTTGACACTCGCATTATTTTGCGCGTCGCACTGTTTTGTGTAGTTCACACTCGCGCTATTTTGCGCGTCGCATTGTTTCGTGGAGTTTACACTCGCGCTTTCTTGCGAGTCGCACTGTTTTGTGCAGTTCACACTCGCACTATTTTGCGCGTCGCACTGTGTTGTGCAGTTCACGCTTGCGCTATTTTCCGCGTCACGTTTTGTGCAGTTCACCCCCGTGGTATTTTGCGCGTCGCACTGTTTCGTGCAGTTTATAACTCGCGCTATTTTGCGCGTCGCACTGTTTTGTGCATTTTATCACTAGCGCTATTTTGTGCGTCGCACGGTTTTGTGCAAGTCGCACGCGCTATTTTGCACGTCGCACCGTTTTGTGTAGTTTACACTCGTGCTATTTTGCGCTTCGCACTATTTTGTGCTGTTGACACTCGCGCTAGTTTCCACGTCGCACTGTTTTGTGCAGTTCACACTCGCGCTATTTTGCGCATCTCACTGTTTTGTGTTGTTTATTACTCGCGCTATTTTGCGCGTCGCACTGTTTTGTGCAGTTTATCACTCGCGCTATTTTGCGCGTCGCACTGTTTTGTGCAGTTTATCACTCGCGCTATTTTGCGCCTCGCACTGTTTTGTGCAGTGGATACTCGGCTATTTTACGCGTCGCACTATTTTGTGCGGTTCACACTCGTGCTATTTAGCGCGTCGCACTGTTTTGTGCACTTCACACTCGCCCTATTTTACGCGTCGCACTGTTTTGCGTGGTTTATCACTTGCGCTATTTTGCGCATCCCACTGTTTTGTGCAGTTTATCACTCGCGCTATTTTGCGCTTCGCACTGTTTTGTGTAGTTCATACTCGCGTTACTTTGCGCATCGCACGGTTTTGTGCAGTTTATCACTCGCGCTATTTTGCGCGTTGCACTATTTTGTGCAGTTTATCACTCGCACTATTTTGTGCAGTTTACACTCGCGCTATTTTGCTTGTTGCACTGTTTTGTACAGTTTATCACTGCCGCTATTTTGCGCGTCGTACTGTTTTGTGCAGTTTATCACTCGCGCTATTTTGCGCGTCACACTGTTTTGTGCAGTTCACACTCGCGCTATTTTGCGCTACGCACTGTTTTGTGCAGTTTATACCTCGCGTTATTTTGCGCCTCGCACTGTTTTGCGCAGTTTACACTCGCCCTATTTTGCACGTCGCACGGTTTTGTGCACTTCACACTCGTGCTATTTTGCGCGTTACACTGTTTTGTGCTGTTTATCAGTTGGGCTATTTTGCGCGTCGCACTGTTTTGTGCAGTTCACACTCGCGCTATTTTGCACGTCGCACTGTTTTGTGCAGTTTATCACTCGCGGTATTTTGCGCGTCGCACTGTTCTGTGCTGTTTACACTCGCACTATTTTGCGCGTCGCACTGTTCTGTGCTGTTTACACTCGCGCTATTTTGCGCGTCGCACTGTTTTGTGCTGTTTACACTCGGGCTATTTTGCGCGTCGCACTGTTTTGTGCTGTTTATCACTCGCGCTATTTTGCGCATCGCACTCTTTTGTTCAGTTTATCACTCGCGCTATTTTGCGCGTCGCACTGTTTTGTGCAGTTTACACTCGCGCTATTTTGCGCTTCACACTGTTTTGTGCTGTTGGCAGTCGCGCTATTTTCCGCGTCGCACTGTTTTGTGCAATTTATCACTCGTGCAATTTTGCGCGTCGCGCTGTTTTGTGCAGTTTACACTCGCACTATGATGCGCGTCGCACTGTTTTGTGCAATTCACACCCGCGCTAGTTTGCGCGTCGCACTGTTTTGTGCTATTTGTCACTCCCGCTATTTTGCGCCTCACACTGTTTTGTGCAGTTCACACTCGCGCTATTTGCGCGTCGCAATGTTTTGTGCAGTTCACCCTCGCGCTATTTTGCGCGTCGCACTGTTTTGTGCAGTTCTCACTCGCGCAATTTTGCGCGTGGCACTGTTTTGTGCAGTTTACACTCGCCCTACTTTGCACATCGCACTATTTTGTGCAGTTGACACTCGCGCTATTTTGCGCCTCACAGTGTTTTGTGCAATTTACACTTGCATTATTTTGCGCGTCGCACTGCTTTGTGCAGTTCACCCTCGCACTATTTTGTGCATCGCACAGTGTTTTGTAGTTCACGCTAGCGCTATTTTGCGCGTCGCGTTTTGTGCAGTTCACCCTCGCAGTATTTTGCGCGTCGCACTATTTTGTGCAGTTTATCACTCGCGCTATTTTGTGCATCGCACTATTTTGTGCATTTTATCACTCGCGCTATTTTGCGCGTCGCACGGTTTTGTGCAGGTCACACTCGCGCTATTTTGCGTGTCGCACCATTTTGTGCAGTTGACACTCGCGCTATTTTGCACGTCGCACTGTTTTGTGCTGTTCACACTCGCGCTATTTTGCACATCGAACTGTTTTGTGCGGTTAAACACTCGCGCTATTTTGCATGTCGCACTGTTTTGTGCAGTTTATCACTCACGCTATTTTGCGCCTCACACTGTCTTGTGCGGTTCACACTCGCGCTATTTAGCGCGTCGCACTGTTTTGTGCAATTCACACTCGCACTATTTTGCGCGTCACACTGTTTTGTGCAGTTTATCACTCGCGCAATTTTGCGCGTCGCACTGTTTTGTGCAGTTTATCACTCGCACTATTTTCCGTTTCGCGCTGTTTTGTGTAGTTCACACTCGCGTTTTTTGCGCGTGGCACTGTTTTGTGCGGTTTATCACTCGGCTATTTTGCGCGTCGCGCTGTTTTGTGCAGTTTATCACTCGCGCTATTTTGCGCTTCGCACTGTTTTGTGCAGTTCACACTCGCGTTATTTTGGCCATCGCACTGTTTTGTGCAGTTTATCACTCGCGCTATTTTGCGCGTTGCACTGTTTTGTGCAGTTTATCACTCGCGCTATTTTGCCCCTCACACTGTTTTGTGCAGTTTACACTCGCGCTATTTTGCGGGTCGCACTGTTTTGTGCAGTTTATCACTATCGCTATTTTGCGCGTCGCACTGTTTTGTGCAGTTTATCACTCGCGCTATTTTGCGCATCGCACTGTTTTGTGCAGTTCACACTCGCGCTATTTTGCGCGTCGCACTATTTTGTGCAGTTTATACCTCGCGCTATTTTGCGCCTCGCACTGTTTTGTGCAGTTTACACTCGCCCTATTTTGCGCGTCGCACTGTTTTGTGCAGTTGACACACGCGCTATTTTGCGCGTCGCACGGTTTTGTGCAGTTCACACTCGCGCTATTTTGCGCGTCGCACTGTTTTGTGCAGTTTATCACTCGCGCTATTTTGCGCGTTGCACTGTTTTGTGCAGTTTATCACTCCCGCTATTTTGCGCCTCGCACTATTTTGTGCAGTTGACACTCGCGCTATTTTGCGCGTCGCACTGTTTGTGCAGTTCACACTCGCGCTATTTTGCGCGTCGCACTGTTTTGTGCAGTTCACACTCACACTATTTTGCGCGTGGCACTATTTTCTATAGTTTACACTCGCCCTATTTTGCGCATCGCATTGTTTTGTGCAGTTGACACTCGCGTTATTTTGCGCATCACACTGCTTTGTGTAGTTCACACTCTCGCTATTTTGTGCATCGCATTGTTTTGTGCAGTTTACACTCGCGCCATTTTACGCGTCGCACAGTTTTGTGCAGTTCACACTCGCACTATTTTGCGCGTCGCACTGTGTTGTGCAGTTAACGCTCGCGCTATTTTGCGCGTCGCGTTTTGTGCAGTTCACCCCCGCGGTATTTTGCACGTCGCACTATTTTGTGCAGTTTATAAGTCGCGCTATTTTGCGCGTCGCACGGTTTTGTGCAGGTCACACTTGCGCTATTTTGCGCGTCGCACCATTTTGTGCAGTTTACACTCACGCTATTTTGTGCTTCGCACTATTTTGTGCAGTTGACACTCGCGCTATTTGCACGTCGCACTGTTTTGTGCAGTTCACGCTCGTGCTATTTTGCGCGTCTCACTGTTTTGTGCGGTTTATCCACTCGCGCTATTTTGCGCGTCGCACTGTTTTGTGCAGTTTATCACTCGCGCTATTTTGCCCGTCGTGCTGTTTTGTGCAGTTATCAGTCG